>PVLC010002910.1:0-106048 GCA_004027655.1 Graphiurus murinus
GGGATTGAACTCAGGGGCATTCTACCTCCGAGCTACACCCCCAGCCCTATTTTTTTTTTTTATTCTTTATTTTGAAACCGAGTCTCACTAAGTTGCGGAGTGCCTCACTAGGTAGCTGAGGCTGGCCGCGAACCCGGATCCTCCGGTCTCAGCCTCCCGAATGCTGGGATTACAAGCGTGCGCCACCACGCCCGGCTTCAGTACCACTTTTACAACCAGACCTTGGTAGTGATTCTCAGCACATTCTGCCCTCTGGCTCTAGGATATCAGAATATAATATAGGCTGCCAAGTAGCCTTTTGACTTCAACACCATGCCTTGAACTGATAGTTGGCTAACCAGAGTCTACAACTTCTTTCTCTAGGGTTTCAATCACAGTTAAAAACAGTCACCCAAATATGCAGTCCTTATAATTGCCTTTGCTTCCATATATCCATATATCTTGAGTGCTAAAGCTATTACATGTGTGTCCCTTCTCAGTTTACCACATGTGTGACTCTTAATAATTGTAATGAAGTCACATACTCAGGGTTATCAACAGTATTCCTCTAACCAACATTAATTGACTTTGTTACTATTTACCATCAAGTGATCTAATGCCAGCATACTATCCTGAAGTTGTACTTGTTAGGACCATTTCTGATATCAACTGTCTTAGGTTGAGATTTCCCAGAAGTAGATGCTAAGACAAAGATTTGAGAGGAAGTCATTTTTTGGGAAATGATTCCCTAGAAACACCAAAACAGCGAGAAAGAGAAGGAAAAGAGCTAACAAAAATCGCGAGAACAAACAGATAACCATTGTGGCAACTGTGGCTCAGATATAAGAGTAATCACTGGGAGAGAGTATTAAACTGAGATTTATCCCCCTAAGGGGCTTGGGAATCTGTCTTCCAACTCTCATCCATCATTGACTGAGGATTTCTAGAGACTCATCACCTCCAGCCAGCCTCTTGCACATATGGGCTTACATGAAACCTTAGGCAGAGTTGCAGGTGCTCTCTATAGGAAATTTTTAGAATATGCTGGAATGCTACTAGAGTATGGTGGGTTCTAATTGAGATATTCAAAATACTATGAGAAAATGGATTTATTCTGCTGGGGAAAATCCCAACAAGATTTCAGAAATATGGTGACATTCACTCCGATAATGTGATAACCATGAAGTAAATGGGATTTCCAAGGTGGAAAATGCATTGTGCAAGAAGGGCTAAGTCTAGTGCTTGAAGGATGTTCGCATTTCAGGAATGACTTGAGAAAGTATAGACAAAGGTTGAGTTCAGCATTAGTGAAACTCGGTATCAGGGGTGACAGTCATTTTTCAGATTTCACTGTCTCTGAGCTCATAACTACTGGAAAAATGTAATTGCTGAGGAAAGGTTTTAAAGTCTCTTTAAATTTGTTATATAGGTGATATTATAAAACAAAGGAGATGACAAAAGGAAATGTCAAATTCAAATATTAATCATTTACCATGCACAATTTTCTTTCTTTTTTAAAGATTCACACAACAGCAAGCTATTCAGATGTTTTGAACACAAGCATGAATTTTATTTTGTTCTAAGTTTTGAAACTAAAATAACTAAGTGATTTTTGATTCAGTAGTTATAAATCTTTCTGTAAAAACATGCACACAATTTTTATTCCCATGTTGCCATCCTCTTTCCTACTTGCAGAGTGAATTATTAGAACAAAGTTATAAACCTCCAGATATTGGATATCTGTAGTAGAAAATACTGACACAATCATAAAAAAATGTTTTCTTTTTTGTCTAGCTTTGCTCTTCTTCAACCTTTTTTTTTCATCTCCTTTTCCCCTGGCCCTCTAAATATATAAGCCAGCAGCATTTTCTTTGCTTTGCTTTTTTCTCTTGCCTTACTGACTTTTTAAAAGAAAATGGCTTGGATTAGAGATATGTATTAACTCTGTGAGGTTACCGCGGGAAAAATTAATGTTTGCTGAAATTGGCTTAATTTCTGAATTCTAATTTTTGTACTTTTTTTTTCTGAGAAAGCGTGTTAGTAAAGCCAGTATCATTGGACAGAATGAGTTGTTGCTTATTGTAGTCATGGTTAATTATTTTAATATTCTGAACAAACACTTTTTTTCTTTAATTTACCACTGTTAATAATAAATTGACTGCATCTCTTGGTTAATTGATGAACACAAACATCCTAAAGCATTTTTTGACATTTATATCAAATACTTATCAATGACTCGGGATAGATCTCACAATGTCACCATTTCTTTATTTCAACTCACATTATGTCTAAAATGAGTTATTTTCACCATATTCATCACTTTTTGAAAATGTGTTTAGTCGGGCATGGTGGTACATACCTGTAATCCCAGTACTTGAGAGGCTGACACAGGAGTATTGCAGGTTTGAGGACAGCTTCAGCAACATAGCGAGGTTCTTAGTGACCTAGTAAGACCATCTTTCCAAACAAAAGACAAATAAAAAGGAGTAGGGGTGCAGCCCAGAGGTAGAATGCCACTGGGTTCAATTCCCAGTACCACAAAAATGTTTTATGCAGTTTTGTTGTTGTTGTTGTTTTATGCAATTTTAAGAGTTTAAATTTATATCAATATTTTAGAGAATAAAAATATTTTTGGGACGTTAACCTGTCATAGATGGCCATCTTTTTCACAGAGTAGTTGATAGTATTCACATTATATAATTTCAAGGACATTATAGGCAAATCTCTAATAGATAGTAATAGAAAAAGTTAGAAAACATAACCGAGTATGGCAGCGCACATCTGTAATTCCAGTTCTTAGGAGGCTGAGACAGGAGAATCTCAGGTTCAATGCCAGTCTCAGCAACTTAGTGAGACCCTGTTTCAAAATAAAAATAGTGCTAGGGTTATAGGTTGGAGCTAGATTGCCCTGGGTTCAATGCCCAGTACCAAAAAAAATCAAACATATTTTGAATACATACCATGTGTAGGATATTGTATGGTATTCAAGCTGAAATACATTCCTATTCCTTAACTTTCTTTAGGGGAAGAGCATAATATTTTCACTCCATGATTATAAATGTGATTAAAGTAAAGAAAATTATGATTAATAGAATATAGAACTTATTAAATGTTCACAATTGGCCTAGCAGTGTACTAAGATCTTTACATAATTATCTCATTTTAACCTCATAACAATCCTGATATGAAGGTATTCATAACACCTTCATTTTACTGATGAGAAAACCAAGCTCAGAAGCACACAGTACTCCTTCAAGTAAAAAATCAAGGTAAGTGGCAACCTGATATTTAAACTAAATCTGTAACTAAGGTGCATTATCTCTCCAAGTATTCTCTGGGAGCCAAGAAATATTGACTTAATTTTTAAAGGACACCAATGATTAAAATTAGATCCATTTTTAAAGCAAGTTATAAATGAGAGAAGTTATAAATGAGAGAAGAGGAAAGCACTATATATTTAAAAACAAGAAGGAATTTAGGATACTCCCAAAATAAATGATTTACAGAATAGAAGGTTACAGAAACAAAGACAATCTAAAGTCACCCAGTTTTCATAATTTTGCTAAAGGCTAACCCTGAAAGCAGGGACTATTAGAACTAAAAATATATATCAAGACTAAAAATAACCCTGTTATTTGACAGAGAAATTCCAAATGTAATGTATGGTTCTTTATATAAAATTCAAATTCCCAGTCCACTAAAATATAGCCATTTTGACAAACAAGTGGTCTATCATTGTATTAATATTAAAATTAAAAGCAAAAATACTTAAAATAATGAAACAGATCAAATATTGAGAAAAGGTTAAATAAAGTATAAACAATTGTCTCCGTGGAATATTCAGCAACTATTAAAATTATGTTAAGACCAAGCAGTAAAATTACGTTTTTGTGATTATTATAACAAAAAGGGCTCCACAATATATCTACATTACAATCACTGCTATATAGCACAAATGACATGATTAGGCAGAAAACTGGGGAATGGACTAAAATGATTGAATATTGTAAATGGTAGAATTATCAGTATTTTTATAAGTACAAGTTTTTCAAACTGAAAGAGTGAGGAAAAGTGAATACTCTCAGAGAAGAATGCACATGAATTCCATCTAATTGCATTTTTCTCTCTGAGGAACAAAAACTTAATCCCATTTCCTTATTGTGACAGACACTGCTAATTACCTATCCATTCTTTTCCCTTTAACAGATTTAAAGAACTTTACTTTGTTTGGCAGTCGGGATGGTTAATGTGTCCAAAACATTCTTGCTAGTAAGAATGGCCTAGATATGAACAGATCTTTTTTAAATGTCATGTAAATAATGTTGACATATTTACAAACAAAATGCAAGATGCCCAGTTAACATTTAAATTTCAGATTAACTGATTTTGTTAGTATAAATATACTCAAAATATTTCATGAGATTATTTTCCTAAAATAGTTATTCCTTATTTATCTGAAGTTCAAATGCAATTTGGTGTCCCATAGTTTATGTGGCAACCCTATATGTAAATAACTTGGCAAACTAAAGTGGGTTTATTAGCAATAATAGAGCTGTATTAGCTTGGGTTGTGTTGCACTGTATGTAACAGAAGCCAGGCTATAATGGTCCACTAAAGTCAGAATTTATTTTTCTCAAATAACTAGATGTTGCAATCCAAAGAGGGTGTAGTTGGTTAAGGAAATGAAAGAGCTAGGCTCCTTCAAGCTTCCAACTCTGCTTCCATAGTACATGTCTGGTCATAAGCAAGAATGGCTCCACCTTTAGTTATCCTGTGTGGATTCTTCAGGAAAAAAAATAATAAAAGTAATGAGCAGAAGGTTTCTGCCAGTTTTATCTATGCCTTTTAAATTCTTCTTCCTCCTCCTCCTCCTCCTCCTCCTCCTCCTCCTCCTCCTCCTCCTCCTCATCCTCATCCTCCTCATCCTCCTCCTCTTCTTCTTTTCCTTCCTATTATTATTATTATTATTATTATTATTATTATTATATTTTTATCTGAAAAATTGGTTATGATGGAAGCTTTATCTAGTGACTTTAGGTTATATTTCATTGGCCTTCTGTCACATTATTCCCTATTTTTCATCAGAAAGCTTTCTCTTCCCAACAATATCTATATCTACTCTATATTCAAACCCCAGTTCATGCTCTAGTCCATCCTCCAAACATACTCTTTGTATACCAGTGCTCTGTAATGCTTAAACATCAGAGCATATGGGTATGTTCAGAACAGTTTAGTTCTAAACTATACTTTTGTTTGTTTGGGCCCTCTTTCTTGGTGTATTTGTGTTATTTTGGTAAGTGGACAGTGTAGTCCTTGGAAGAGAGACCCAAGCCTTATTCGCCATATGTCAGGCTTCTAATTCATAATGTTTGTTGATGGGTTCCACCAACTGTCACATAGCTTAATAAAATTTCATAAGAAGCCTCTATGTATAGGCTGTAAATATGAAGGTTGAAGAAAAGCAGAATGTCTTTTATTTTACTTTATTTACTTATTTAATGCCTCATTGCATGTGAAATATATTTACATGGTTTAAAATTCCAAAGATATGAAAGATTATACAGTGTGAAATATCTCCCTTCCACATCCTCCCCCTAGCCACCTAG
Organism: Graphiurus murinus; assembly: GCA_004027655.1. Taxonomy (NCBI): domain Eukaryota; kingdom Metazoa; phylum Chordata; class Mammalia; order Rodentia; family Gliridae; genus Graphiurus; species Graphiurus murinus. Next base: position 5,586 of record PVLC010002910.1, read on the forward strand.
CTTCTCTCCCCATGCAACCAACCTCATCAGTTTCTTGTATTCTCTAGAGGGAGCTTTTGTGTTTATAAACCAATATGCATATTTTAAAATTCATTTTGAATAGCAAACATTCACCGTGCACTGCATTTCATGACAGGCACTGTCTTAAGTGTTTTGCACTTAATCAATTCAACAACTCAATGAGGCAGATTTTCCTAATTCTGCCCATTTTTCAGATGTAAAGACTAAGTTTCAATGTTTCCTCTTTACTGAATCTTTTTATGAAAAGAAATAAGGTAAACCAAGCCACAAAAGAGTATATAACCCACATAGGGGAATAATTATCTGCATATACTTGAAGAAAATAAGATATGTGCTTATCTAGTTCTTGATTAAGGACGAATAGTTGCGAAATATGAAGGTTTCAGATTTGGATATTTATCTCCAGTTATAATTTTGGCCCTATGGCCATGCTATTACTGTTGAGCATGAATACTGTCTCCGTATAGTGTTGTATAAAAAGAACAACTGTGTATCAGCTGGATATATTTATCTGAGTAAATGGAAAGTGTGCAAGAAGTAGAGTTGATTGTTTTTCAGTGCAGGGGAGTAAACCAGGAGCCTTGTGGCTGCTAGGCAAGAACACTGCCACTATGCTATACCCCAGAGCCTCTGTTGATACTTCCAATGTTTCTTAATCAGCATTATTGTTCTTTTGCCTTTATTTTAGATCCCTCCATTCTCCTCTTCATCTTTTTGGCCTTCCTCCTTGCTGTGATTCATCTGTCTTCACTTCCCCTTTCTTTCTCTTTACATTCGCCAATCAACTCTATGATTCACTGTGGCTATGCTGCCAAGCTTCCTTTTCTAGGAAACTGCTGCTTGTTTCCATGTAATAAGGAAAAAGGCTAGCAGTTGGTACAAAGAGAAATTTTATATATAACCCCCAAAATAACCAATCTGACTTAGAGTTTACTTTCTGCTAAAAGTGTACAACCATGTTACAAAAGCCTATAGTAAACTCTATGTAGCTATGAACATTATTTTAAGTGTTTAAAAATATATAGACCTTTGCCAACTTAAAAAAATTGGAATATAGTAAAACACATTCAAATGTACTCGAGTAAACAACCACTTCTATTGAAATTGTATTAAAATGAGACTTCTTGTTAATATATTAGTGCTAATTTAAATAAAATAGTTGGAATTTAATACAGATGATATTCACAAATAGTGCATGATAATTAAATGGACAAAAGATTAAGTTAAAAATAAGTTTGTTCATCCTGGTAAGAAATTTGGGGAAATGTTTAAAATATTAATAATCCAAGATGTTACAAAGAAGTAGTTATTTTTTAAAATTGGATGGAGGGAACTGCTCTGCCCTCACATATTATTGGAAGGTAGATGGATAAGAGACTATAAAATGAAAGTAAAGGGTACTATATATATATGAGACTATATAAGACTATATATAAGGCTATATATATATTCATATATATACATATACATATGTATATATATGAGACTATAAAATGAAAGTAAAGGATGATGGACACAAAAGTGCCAATATAAAAAAAACAACACTCTGGGAAAGAGAAAAAATAGAGAAGATAAAAATATTTAAATACAAGGGAAGAATGAACTAAAATTTTTGAAATATGCCAAAAGGGCCCAGAAAATGCCAAAGTAAAAAAAAATTCAAAAAAAAGAATCTAGGGAGTAGGGGATAGCTCAGTTGTAGAGTACATGCTTATCATGTACAAAATCCTGAGTTTAATTCCCAGCACACACACAAAAAAGAACCTATACCTAGACATATTAGAGTGAAATTTAAGAATGTAAAGACAAAGACCAAATTCTAAAAAGAAAAAAAAAAAAAAACAGATGACATACAACGGAAGAAGAATCAGAATCAGATTGATGTCAGATTTTTCAACAAAACTGGATGCAAATGGGTGTTTTCCAAAGACTGAAAGAAAATTAACTTTGAACATAGTGTTTTGTATCCAACAAAATGTCATTCAAATAAGAGGATATGATAAAAATATTTTCAGGCATACAATATTTCAAAAGCTTTGCCATACAAAGTTGCTTTTTTTTTTCTTTTTATTGGTGCATTGTAATCATACATCACGATGAAATACAGGGTGATGGAGTCATACATGCACATAGCAATCATTGAGCCCTCCCCCAGTTCCCACCCCATTTCTTCTCCCTCCTCATCTTCCGTGTAGGAGACTGTGATTGGCATTGTACATCATGTTCACTGAAGTGTTTTCCTCTTCAAGTCTTCCTACTCCCTCCTGCCTCCATCAGTTGGGTCCTCTTCCTCACTCCACTAAGGTTTCTCCTCCTTTGTCTGAAGTCCTTCTTGTGTCTCAATTTCCTCCTATCCTCCACATATGAGGGAAAACATCTAACCTTTCACTTTTTTGTGACTGACTAATCTCAGGTAGCATAATATTCTCCAGTTCTACCCATTTCCCTACAAATTGCATAATTTTGTTCTTTATGGCTGAATATAATTTTATTGTGTGTATTTTCCATAATTTTGTAATCCATTCATCTGTGATGGATACCTCAGCTGGTTACACAGTTTTTCAATTATTAAATGTGCTGCTATAAACATAGATATGCATGCATTACTATGATAGTCTGGTTTCAATTCTTTTGGGTAGATACTCAGGAGTGGTATACCTGGGTCATAATAAAAAGAAAGAAAAGACAAATCTAGAGGGGTTGCAAGGGGTGTATGAAGTAAACTTGAACAAATAGATACTTAGTAATGGTCACCATGATTTAAGAATAATAAAGACTAAAGGAAAAGAAAAATACACTCATAAAACCGAAGAATTTATAGTCTAGTTACATGACTCTCAAATTTTATTATGAAGATGCACACCTGAAGCTCCTGTTAACATGCAAACTCTGATTCAGTAGGTCAGATATGGGACCCAAAGTTCTGCAATTCTAGAAATTCTCAGAGGTTGTTAATGTTTCTGGTCCTTGAATAATATTTTAAGTAAAAGCCATAGGTGCAGGTTTGATCATCATGATGGGGGACAGAAGGAAGGATAGACAGGGATGAAAGAGTCTGCCTTATTCAGAGTGAGACACAGCTCTAATTAAAATATAAGACAAAAGTAAAAAGAAATGTAGAAAAATGGACACTTTAAAAGGAAATGAAGATGATAGCAAAAATAACAAAATAGTACTACAATAAATATAAATAGAAGAAACCTACCAGTTTAAAGATATAGATGTGTGATGGTGCATGCTTGTAATCTTAATACTTAGGAGGCTGAGACAGCAAGATTGCAGGTTCAAGACCAGCCTCAGCAACTTAGTGAGGCCCTATATCAAAATAAAAGAATAAAATAGGGCTGGAGTGCAGCTCTGCAGTAGAACACCCCTGTGTTCAAACCACACATACAAAAGAAAAAAAAAAGATAGATAGATGTACACATTACACAAAAAGCCCAAATCGAGATTTAAATTATGTAAGGCACTTAAAGCATTTGGACATGCAAAAATTGACAGTAGAGCCTCAGGGCATAGACCATTTATAGAGCACTTGCTTAGCAAGCATGAGACCCTGAGTTGAATCCCCCTCACACATACAAAATCAAAGGGAAAAGCATGAGAAAAACAAGTCCTATTATGCAAACCTCAATCAAACAATGTTGATAGCACTGTTATATGAAATAAAATAGACTTTACTGCAAAAAAATTAGGGAGGATAGAGCCATTATGTAAAAATGTTCAATAAGTGTAGCAATTTTAAACATGTTTACACCAATATAATAGCCTCAAAATATATGCAGCCAAAGCCTGACAGTACTATAATAATAATACTGCTATCTAAGTGAGGAATTTCAATACATCTCTCTTGATTATTCACAGGTTACACAAATGACTTAGCAATGATAAAGAAGAAAAACAAGTAATACAATTAGTAAGTTCCACAATTAACAAGTAGCACAATATCTAAGCTTGACTGTTAACTGGGAGGTGCAGAGATAGAAAGAGGCCCCGTATAATTATGTCTGCAATCCTTAGAGAATATACAATTGCTTCTTTCACATATGGAACATTTATAAAAAGTTCATATATCAGCCAATAAAAAGTTCTCAAAAGATTCCAAATCGCATATATAGCTAAATGTATATATTATAATTTTAAAAGTAAATATCCCTAAATATATGGAAATGTAAAACACACACGGAGCACCAAATAAGTGTTAAATTAAAAAATCATAGTAAAATTTAATACTAAGCAAAATAATAAAAAAAGAACACTAGACATTAGAATCTATGAGATATGGTGAAAGTGCTTTGAGATAGAGTTATAGCCACACAAACTAACATTAAAGAAGAAATTTTTGAAATTAATGACTTAAGGATCCATCTTAAGACTTTAGAATATGACAGAATAAACCCAATACAAATATAAGGCATAGATATCAAGAGAATGGCAACGATGAAACAAAGAAGACAAATTATAGTTAGAAGATCAACAATATATATTATAGTTGATATATTTAAAGATAAAGGAAATATGAATTGGGATCTGGTCTTCACATGTATAACCTTAAACCTTGGAGTCCCTAAACAATTTTGTGGGGTCAATTTCCTGAGTTCTTCCCTAAAATCTCCCTAATAACATTTTTGAAGTACTATGATTGAGGTCAGGGGTGCTCTACCACTGAACTACATCCTTTTTATTTTTTGAGACAGGGTCTTACTGAATTGCCCAAGCTGGCCTCAAATTTGCAATCCCCCTCCTGCCTCAGCAGCTAGAGTAGCTGTGATTACAGATATGTGCCACTACACTGGAAAATCTCCCTGGTATTTTCCTATTATTTTCTGTCTCCATCATTTTGGTTCCCTAGCCAGAAAGTAGGAGTTCTAATTGCCCCATACTGGCGTTCTTTTTTGTGAATTTCTGTGATTAGATTCATATTCTGGTTCAAGTGGAAGAGAGAGGGAATGAATAAACAAAACAAAACAAACAAAAATCAAAGAGAGTTTGTCCTACCCTCTTGGAACTACTATTCCATAGAACTGAGAGGAAAATTCCTCCAGCAGTTTTCACTCTTGCTTTTTCCTCTATAGTCAAATGCCACCCCCACCACTACTACAGGATTGTCTGGGCACTGGGACACAAGGGGATGGAGAATTAGAGAGAAAAGTTGGGGAAGATCTCTTCACTTCTCCTGATCATTAACATTTTTTTTTTCCTAGTCCTTGAGCCAGAGATGGAGGGATTTTTTATCTCTCCCTGTACCACAGTTGTTCAATTGCAGATTTCTGCTTGCATTGGTTTCAGGTTGGGAGATTTTGAAATGGAAAAAAGGTAAACCCGTGCAAATGCAGTGGTAATTCAAATTCTGGTGCTCATTCCTAATCTGTTTACTATTTACTTTTCAGGGTTTTCAAATAGTTGTCCTATGTATTCTGTCTAGGTTTTAAAGTTGTGTTCAGTGTGAAAAAAAGAGTAAAGTGTACTTACTGCATTTTACCCAGAACTGGAACTGATAGTAGTTTGTAAAGTTAAAACAATTGAAATTTAAAATATACATTTTAAGCCGGGCATGGTGGTGCATGATTGTAATTCCAGTACTTGCGAGGCTAAGACAGGAGAATTGCAGATTCAAAGACAGCCTCAGAAACTTAGTGAGGCTTTCAGCAACTTAGAGAGACCCTATTTCCAAATAAAATAAAATAGGTCTGAGGGTATATCCCAGAGGTAGAAATTTCCTGGGTTCTATCCCCAGTACCACACACACACACAAAATATATTCTTAAGAAATGTCTATAGATTCACTAAAACTATATAAAAAGAATTCAAGGAAAAATGCATGTGGGATCCAGAGTATGTTTTCTTTAGGTGAAGGGAGGCAGATGGATAGGTTTACAGGAGTACCATACCATATGTTTGATATAGATAATTATCAAGATGCTTGCTTTTGTTTTCAGTGGTATGTTCTCAAATATTTATGACCAAATAAAAATAACTAAAGACATTCATAAATAAAATTGGTCTGTACATAGACCAATAAAACATTATTAAGAATCCAGATCAAGATAATTTTAAACATCTGAGATACAAAAAGAAGTGGAAAAGAAAAATTTCCCTTGACTTCCAGAGATTATGGGTAGAGGTTATAAATAAAGGGCATGTAAGCTCTGTTGTACTAGGGAACTTGAAATCTGTATGACTTAGTATAATGAAAGTTTGTTTCTTTCACAAAGCTCCAAGTTGCACATTACTTCACTTAGCAATGGCTTAGGAATTAGGGTCTTTCCATCACATAACCCTGTCTTGAAGTCCTCTCCTGCAAGCAACCCATATAAAAAGAAAATAAGCAGAAGAATAAAGAGTAGAGAAGGCCTCTATGGTGATTTTTAGGGATCAGGTCTGGAAGATGTCTGTCCACAATCTTCCAAAAGGACTGGAAAATGTGTTTTTAGTACTTAAGAAGGAAATTTGGAAACAAAGTCTCACTAAGTTGCTGAGAGCCTTGCTAAATTGCCCTGGCTTCGAACCTGTGATACTCCTGTCTCAGCCTCCAAGTACTGGGATTATAGGCATGTGCCAGCACGCCTGGCTAGTATAGGAATCTCTTTCTGGCCTCCTGTATGATTTACTAAAAATGTTGTTTTTTCTCAGTGTAAATATTAGTTCAGAAAGCCATACTGGTATTTATATAATGTTAACACACCCTTCATCAAACTATTCTTAGCTGTGTATTAAGTTGAAATATTAACATTTTTCCCTGAAAGCTATAATTTCAATATGTTTCTTTCAACAGAAACATAATAGATCTTCTATAGGAAACAGGTAAACAGCAGAGAGATACACAGAATAAGAGTTTCAGACTCTGCTAGGGAAAACAGTACAGTAGACATTTTGCTGAGCTGCTACTAGCCCTTTAGTGTGCAGCTTGGCATATTATGAATATCAGAACAGCAAAGGTAAAACACAAGCTGAATACAAAATTGATGATTCTAGATAAATGTTACACAGAGAAAATAATCAAATATTAAGAGTAGCAAAGGGTAGTAACTAAGATAGGGTGCAATTTCCAATGTTGCCACTGTGAGATATTGGGCAAACCTTGGTTTCACCAACTGTAAATTTGCCATATAGCAAATTACCTATATCTTTTGTGGACTGAATGAGTTAGCACATACAAGATATTTTCAAAGATGCCTGGCACATAATAAGTACTATATAAATGTTAGCTTGTATCCTTTCACAAAAGAATTGAATAAAACTTAGATTTATACTAAAAAGTCAGACATGATTATCTTAATTATCTCATTCCTTTTCTACATTAAATTATACTAAATTGTGTTCCCCAAATAAACTCTGCTTATTTCACTAAAATATATATTAAACTAAGTAAACACTGGCTTTTCATGGTCATGTCACAGGAAGACCCTACCCCATATTTATTTATTTATTTACTTATTGCTACTGGGGATTAAACCCAGGGGCATTCCACCTCTGAGCTACACCCACCCACAGCTATATTTTATTTTTTTATTTGGAAACAGGGTCTCACTAAATTGCAGGGGACCTTGCTAAATTGCTGAGGCTGGCCACAAACTTGTGATCTTCCTATCTCAGCCTCCCAAGTACTGGAATGACAGGTGTGCACTGCCATGCCTGGCTCCCCCCATATTTAAACCTGATAAAATATTTGACATTTACACATATCTGGGGCCAGGTTACTATTTTTATTGATTATTTAATAGTTTATCATTGATGTGAGGTGATACTTGTTTTTCTTCTGATATTCAAACAAACTTCTATTTGGTAAACTTTTTTAATGAAATGAAAATTATCTGTATAAGGACACATATTATAGGAATACATTTTAGTTAATTTTCACATTATGAATACACTCAAATAACTAACACTTGGATCAGAAAGCCCTAGAACATTACAGCATCCCCAAAGCCCATCCTATGCTTCCTTCTTGTTGGTATTTCTACTTAAGTTAACTACTGTCCTTATCTCGTACAGTGCATATTACATTAGTTTTACCCCTTCTGCAAATGCAATCTTACAGTATGTACTTTTTTGTGTCTGGCTTATTTTGTTCAACCCTGTGTTTGTGAGATTCAATATTATTGTAGCTAGTTGTCGATTATTCTCATTCTCTTATGGTCTTATGGCAGTCCACAGCACAGAGATACCCACTTTATTCATCCATTCTACTGCAGGTAAGTTTTGGGGTAGTTTTCAAATAGGAATTTTTTAACAAGCTGCCTTGTACTTTCTAATATATATTTTTGTTTAACATAGATATACATTTGTGTTGGAATGATGCCAAAATAGAATTGCTGGTATCATAGGTTATACACTTATTTCGATTTAATAGGCATGGCGGAAAAGTCTCCCAAGGTTGTTGAAGCAATTTTTAACTTCCATTATGAGTATCTGCACGTTCCATTTGCTTCAACTCTTCACCCACATGTTCTATTGTCCATGATTTCATTTTAAACATCTTGGTGAATATGTTATGAAGGTACACTGGGTTTAAATTTATATTACCCTAACATATAATGAAGTTACTTAGCTTTTTACATATGCTCACTTGCCAATTCCTTGGCCTCCTTTGTGATATTTGTAAAACAGATTTCTTTAATTGGCAAATATATATTTCAATGTTGGGTCCATTCTTATTATAATTAGCTAGTTAAACAAAACAGACTCATCCACTTGGCTTGGATTGGACAAAGTTAGATGTTCCTGAGATGATCCAGCAGTGATATCTGTGAGTTGTAGTCAGACAAGGTTAGTCCTAAGTAAAAACACCAGCTTATTAAAGAAATGCTATCTTACTTGAAAATCTGGTTCTCTTCAACTCTGTGACTTAGTATAACAAAGATTCAAACAAAAATGAAATAACCCTTGACTCATTTTACACCACTGTAAATTATATTCTCTGACAGGGAAAGAAAATAAATGAAAACAAAGTTAAAAGGCTAAAATGAAGCACAGCACACCTCTCATAAACACATACCATGTCTTGGGCACTCTGCTGGGTATACATGCTATAACATCCCTAAAAGAAGGTTATTCTATTAACTTCAATTTTAACAGGAAGACATTGAAACTCAGAGAAGGTGAGTTATTGTCTCAAGGACATAAAGTGATAGGCCAGTATTCAAATGAGATCTGATTATATCAGATATCTCCATTATGTCCTCAACTTTTCCTTTAAAGAAAAGGCTGACAGGCAATATGACTGAGTCATGCAAGCAGAGAACTCCCACCACTTCCTAGTTGTGTAAGCTTAAGAAACTATGTCATTTGGTCGAGTGAGACTCAATTTCCTCTGTCTAAAATAAAGAGATTATTCAAGGTTGGCTCTAGAGCCCTTTAAAAAAATTGATTCTATGATTTTTAAGCACTTCTGAGTTCTACTATGAGAATCAATGCTAAGTTCCCTTCTAGGTACAAGATAATTGGCCTACTTAGATATTATTCTGTATTCTTGGTCTTCACTCATCTTGTGATTTTTATTTTGCTCATTCTTCAAGGTCACTGAAATACCTTGTCTGTCTTCCCATATCCTTTTAGGCTGAATTCAAGTCTCTTTTATAGTACTTACTACATTATATATCACATGTGTTGTTTATGTGACTCTCTAATACTATATGTGAGTTACTTAAGGATAAATACTGTGCTTGACCTGTCACTAGAGCTCTAACACCCAGCACTGCCTGGCACATAGTACATAATTGATAAGTGATAGACAAATGGATACATGAACAAATATTACTCTCTCTACTGATACAGGTTGAATATTTTAAATAATTATTTCTTGTTACTTCTATTTGAGGTTCCCCCCAAATGAAGCAAAGGTATTACTACAAGGATAGGCCCAGCCTTAGCTTGATCCCACAGGAAAACTATCTTACTTCAAAATCTGGTTCTCTTCAGGGTTATAAAACCCTGCCTCTTTTTTTTCCCCACTATAGCTCAGAAAAACTCTGTGGTGCATTGAAGAGAACCAGATTTTCAAGTAAGATAGCATTTCTTTAATAAGCTGGTGTAAATTGCACCACAGAGTTTTTCTGAGCTATAGTGGGGGGAAAAAAAGAGGCAGGGTTTTATACTTCTACATCACTTAGGTCAGGTAAAGTGGAGGAGGATTTTAAACTCCAGGCACTTCCTACTCTCATCAAAGGCAGGGCACACAGAACCAGCAGCCCAAGAGCAATTATTAAAAGAGGGCACAGGTGCTGGCATTTAGAAGTAAACTCAGAGGAGGGGTGACTGCTGCAAGCATAAAGAGCTAGAGCCTGAGTGGGTCTGGGCTGAACTTTGACAGTGCCTGTCTCACCTTCTTTGCCTGTTCTATTTTCATTTGAAAGATATTAATCATCTAGTTAATTTAGGAGACACTGAAATATTCTGAAACACTTTATACTCTGAAACATTTGCTCATACTGTTCTCTTCCTTCATCAAACTATTTTATATGCCTTAATTACCATGGAGTGCCCTGAATCATTTCAGAGGAAGCGATCTTCCGTATATTTACATCAATACCATTTCATTTAATTTCCCCAACCCAGAAGGGTATAAATTATACCCTACTACCTCCCAAATCATTCAGTGTAGGAAATGTTACTGCCATTTCATCTGCTTAAACCATGATATCTGAAGCTATTTTTTTTGTGTATTCAATCTAAAGTGGAATGTATTGCTATAGGTCATGTGTCCTGGATATTATGAAGCCTGATATAAATAAACACAAAAAGTAGCAAGTGTTCTATTTTAGTAGAACTATATGCAGAGATCAGAAATTCACCAGGAAATAGGGCTTTTAACTCCGAAGTTCCGGTTAGATTTCAATAAAATGTAAGATTTAAGATAACAGGAAATCTGACCAGATATATCCACAGTGATATCCTCAGTGCCTCAAACCATGCCTGACACATAGTGGGTTTTCATTGCACATTTCCTGAATCAATTACAATTTTAATATTTTACCTACCTGAAATACTGTTCTGTGGTTTTATTTAAACTGGTTGTCAGCATGGAATGACTTCTGCATTCTCTCCTGAAAGTGGGTGAATTTCCATGGTGAGCAATTCCTCTATATACAGTTTGCAAATCATTTTGGGAACCTTCCAAATGAAAGGCACTGTATAAATATACCCTCCCACCAGCAGCCAGCCGGCTTTCCACCAGGGATGCATTTGCATCGCTTATGTACATAGTGTTTCATTTGGGGCATTGCTTTTATTTTTATGACCATAAAAGAAATATTCACAGTATGAACAATAATGTAAACCGCATTCAAGAAGATATATATTTGTATATTTTTATGATTCAAAACTTAGAAATCTGAAAGAAAAGCAGGCATGACATTTTTCTTTTCTGTTGCTGTTTGCTTTTTCATAGCAATCTTTATTATTCTTGAACTTTACCATGGAATTTTGCTGAAATGCTCAAGTCTTTGTCTGTACCTCATTTGAGAATATGTGGTGGTGGGTTCAAATGAATGTTGCTGGCAGAAGACCTGAAAATGAAGGGTACTTGATTTTACATTTATTCGTGTGTGTAATAATAGTTTGCTTAAGCACCACCTTTTTGTGGATTGAGGCCTCTTTATAGAGAAAAAGAAGCAACCTCTGGTATAAAATACCTTCTAAGTAACTTGGCATAATAATGAAGACTTTCATTGATTTTGAAGAGATGTACTTCAGCCTTCATAACAAAAGGGGGTCGATTTCACACAGCACTACTGGGGAGTTAGATTTTAATTCATATAATATGAAAAACATTTGATGAACTTTGAAATAGTCAACAAAGTCAAATTGAAACCTGTGTAATTATTTACCTAGAACTGTCTGCATACAAAAATGAATTGAACTATAACATTTTAACGTATACATTTTCATAATTAATTAAACTTAAACTAAATGAAATAACCAACTCCACATATTTTCTAGCCTTGAGGACTTTCTAGCCTTATGAGTTCATTAAAAACAGGAACTACTCTGAATATTCAGACTAATTTTGTATAACAATGTACCTAATAAGGTAGGTTAAATAAAACTTTCCATCACTTCACTGAGGAGTGTTGTGAAGTGTCAGAAATTAAATTTATACTACTGATAGTTAAAGGTAAAATCAATAAAAATTTGAGTTCATTTTCCGTATTCACATTTATTTTTCATAAACACCAAATTTGATATTTCCTTGCTTTCTACTACTAAAACAATGAATGTGATTTTTAAATCCCAGCTATAATACAGTTCTATTAGGAAATAGCTCACTCAGGTATTTTTGTGGCTTATAAAGTAGATGTTATATTCTCCTTCTCAGTCAGAATATTATTGTAGCTAAACTCTAATTTCATACTCCCAGTAATACCACCTTCGTTTCATTAACCTGATGCAAAATTGTCACTCTTCTTTCTTATTACCAGAAAATAAAACAGCAGTTTCTTCAATTGAAAAAAGCTACAAGCATGGATTGATCTGCAGCCAATTTTTACTACAAACCCCATAATGCTTTGCATTGTAGACTACAATCCCCATACTACAGTGCCAAATTTACTGTTAACTATCCTGGTCCTGGCCAAAAAAAAAAAAAAAGAACTATGTAACATGCAAGGATTCTACTTGAGTTGTAACATCATTTTTTGTTTGTTTGTTTTGAGAGTTACTTGCTTTTTCCTTTAGTAAACAAAAAGCATATTTATGGATATGCACACTATTTCCTCATCCTGAATATAATGTCACATATTCCCAAACAGTGTGTCAAGGTATATATTTCCCGTGTCAAACAAGTTTTTAACACCCACCATTGAGTCTTGTAATTTTTTTACCTCATCCCTGCCACTTTGGAGGGAGGTCAGCTTTGTTCAGATTTAAAATAAAACCACAATACGTTGTTTATGCTCTAAACATCTGCAAATGAGAATTCAGTAAGGTAATTAAAATTCCTAATTAGATGCACCTTGCAGCTGCTGTTAGTCTTAATTGGCAATAATGCAGCTACATTTTGTTCTGACACACATCTTCAGAAGAGTTAGAGAACTGAAGGGAGGCAAGAGGAAAATGTTCCCACACAGTTCAAGACAGTTCGCACAAAGAGGATCCCATGGCAACAAACAGCGAGGCCCACAGTTGGCTCTGTAGGATCCAGGAATAGACAATGCTTCACCTCGGATTCAAACAAACACTTCCCTTCCAGGGTCTGAAGAGAAAGCGGTTTAAATCATCTCTTGGCAATAGGATTGAAATGGTCAAATGTTTGCCTGTATCTTTAAGGCGCTGGATGCTCTCTGTAGCCCATGCCAAGGTAATCATTTCAACTCATGCTCTGGTAGAGTAGCAAACTGACTTGCAGAAGCATTGAATGTTTGTCCATATGGAACTAGACCACATCTCGACAACGAGTTCAACTGTCATTTTACAGACAAGGAAATTGAGGCCAAGAGAAGTTAGGGATTCCAACGGGTAATGAAAATTACTTAGGAGTAGAATATAGATTCAAATCTAAGATTTGAGCCTATAGTACAGGACTTTAACGTCTGAACTTTGCTATAAGTAACTAAATTGTTAATCGTGCTTACTTCGATCTGCTTGAGATGTAGTTCTTTACTTAAGTGTGCCAGCAAAAGGACTGTGCTAGAATGTATAGAAAATATGGTCACACACAATGAAGGGGGATAAGTTTCCTCTTTATCTCTGGTCCTCATATTACTCTGAATTACAGCATGTGGGGAAGGAGAAAGGGAGAAGAGAACACAGGAAATTAACCTGGATGAGTTCCCTTTAGAAAAACCATGTAAGAACTACTATACACTTTAACCGTATCTTTTCTCTGCTTGGATTAGAAAGTTCAATTGAAATGAGAATTTTTTTCAAAATACAGATTTACCACTACTTCCAGTCTCCCATCTCTCATCCATTTTTACTGGTGCCCTGATTTGGGCTTGCCTGAGTTTAATTCACATATTACCTAATTATGGCAAGTGTTCCTTTATCTTCAACTTGAGCTTTCCTCTCTAAATTAAATGAAGAGACAGTTCTCAAGAGCCAGGGCCACATTGACTATTCTATTATTTTTTCCCGTTAAAGCTTTGATTACAAAAGCTTGTGGAATACACTGGAGTGGTTAAGATTTTCAAGAATGAGAACTATAGGGGGTATGAGAAAGGTTGAAGGGTAGGAAGAGAGAGGGGTGGTGACTGGGAAAACAGTTTCTCTGCCTTTCCTGCCCTGCAGGTTCCACTGTCAGAACAGAACACCATGGAGGCAATGTAAATAGTAACCTTCCCCTAGGGCCTTGCTACTAGAAATGTAGTCCATAGTCCTAAGGCATTATTATGGTCCACGGATCAGTTTATTGGAGACAGATTCTAAGGCCTCATTCCAGAACTACTGAATCAGAATCTGCACTTTAACATGTCATTCAGGTGATCTGCATACATTAAAGTTTGAGAAGCATGGAATCACATATGTGTATTATACAGGAAGCTGAGACAGGAGGATTGTAGGTTCCAAGTCAGCCTCAGCAACTTAGGGAGAAACTTACCAAAACCCTGTTTCCAAAAAAAAAAAAAAAAAAAATCAGGGAGGGGGCGGCGGTCTGAGGTGTAGCTCAGAGGTAGAATGCCCCTGGTTCAATCTCCAGTGTCAAAATGATGGTGATGATGGTGATGATGATGATGATGATGATGATGATGATGATAGGAAGAAGTTTAAGGTAGAATAACAAGAACCTTAAGCTGAGCAAGCATCCCAATTTACTTACCACTACCTACTTTGTCCCTCTTCATCACAAATCCATTTTAGAAACCTGCAGAGAACTCTTACGTAGGGAACTCTATTACGCGGTGGATGGGAAGAGGATCCTATTTGATCCTCTCCTCTCTGCTTCCCAATCCACTTCCTAACCTCCCCCTCCCACTGAGCCTTCTGCAAGCACTTTCTTCCCAAGCCCCAGGCTCTCAGGGAAGACTGCTCCGCCCCAAACGGAAAGAGCAGCGGGCAAGAGGGTTACTGCCTGAAGGACTCACAGTTTACATACCAATAAGGACAACAGCGCTTTGCAAAACTGCCCTTAAGAAACAATTATCACCTTGCCACCTGAGATTCCAAGCTGCCCCCGCAAGCCCTCCCTTTCGAAATCCCTCTTAAAGTGATACTGAGAATGAGAGTGAGAGATCGCGCGCACTCTAAATCCGCTTCAAAAAGAAGGGATGAAAAAGAGGTTATTAGGAGTGTATCAGCCTAGGTATCGCTCTCTGTACCTTTCTGCTTCCTAGAGAAAGGGAACCATAATTCTCAAGCGGGCTAACGCAAGACTGGGTAAGCATCCAGATTTGCCGGCCCACTTTTGCCAGGAAGGACAGATTCCCGTTATTCGAGGCCTCTCGGGGTCTTTTCCAAAAGATTCCCAGGCTACCCTCATTCCTCTTCTGTCTTCTGAAAACTAAAACTCGCAAAGCTGTGACTGTCTGTGGATTGGCTAGTACTAAAATATCCATTGGGTGGCAGTAATACTATCCTCTTTATGACTTGCAGCAAACCAGAGAATGCATTCAATCAAATGAACCGATCTTGTAGAAACACTGGAATCATTTATGCATTGCAGTTTCTCTTTCTTGTTTTCGCTCCTTCTTCTTTGGGATATTTTGAGTGGATTGTGTCTATTAATCAAGATCCCGTGCTATTCGTGGTTCGCTGGTCGTTTTCGCTCAGGATTAGCATCATTCAAGACAAACGCAAAGCTGCTCTCCCCCCGCCCCATTCTCTTTTGAAAAATCATTTTTGGGGGCTGCTGAAGAGAGCTAGGACCCAGGAGACACCTTCCCAAACAGCAGGGGTTGTGTGCTTTCACATAGCAGTACTGTACAAGGAAAACCCCGTCGGATCTGTTATTGCGGGATACTTGTGAAATATACATAGGATTCTTTCTTATGGCTGCATCCCGGATTTGGAAATTTTACTTGAGGACCAGGAGGATTTGAAAGGCTATATGTATCCAGAAGATTTGCAAGCAAGACTCCGATTCTTATCATAGAGCTCACAGACTTCCTCACTTAACGGCCTTTTCCCGTCCTTCTTTAATTTTTTTTTAAATTTATCCTCTTTTTTTTCTGTTCACTCCTTTCTCCGTCTCTCCTTTTCTATCTGCCTATTCTTTTTTCTCCTAGTCTTTTTTTCCCCCTGCTCTGCACCTGGATTGTATCTTCACCAAACAATCGGGCACTTTGAGAACTAACTGGAGACAGTCTTGTAGGGAAGATCTGTATGGAATTATCTGCTTTTATGGTGAACTTGGCATTTGTGAATGGGTATCTTGTTCACGATATTAATTGCTAGCAAAAACAAGAAAAAGAACACAGGAGTAAAACGTGGATTTTTCTGAATACGCATTGTGATGACCAGCAATTACCTTACCCACTGATATCCAGAGGAGAATAATTTGGAAGACTGTTGTGGGTAAGGTCATTTTCTATATGCAAACCCATCAGTGGTGTGGGCAAACTTGGGCATTTGTGATGGGAATGGGTGACTTGGATGATTGCTGCATCGCATTGATGGCTGTGATGTGGCTGTTATTGGCACTGAATGGAATAACTGCAGTTGGGTGTGTTGGTGTGTGTGCATGTGCTGGTGTGTATGTATGTGTGTCTGTATTCTGAGTATAAATTGAAAATAAATCAAAGCATCACTCCCTCCCCCCTCAATTATTTTGTTATGGAAGAGTGTGTTGAATTAATTCCGTGTAGACACTCTTTGTTTGGATGTAATATTTGTGGCTCCTGCGTTCTGGAGGGGTAGCAGCAGTAAAAGGAACACTTAGTGAAGAGCCCCATTTAAAACGAAATGAGCTACTCTTTATTCATTAAAAGAAATATGTTTTCTACTCAGTGCAGCATTCTGCTGCATTTCACAGCCGCAATGGGACCACGGACATCCCACTTGTCAAGTTCCTAAACTTTAAGGTGATAATCATTGTTAATTGTTCTCTTGGTCGTAGTTATTGGAGATTATTAAGTGCCCTGGACTACTTTTCTATCTATTGAATTATCACTCAAAGTGAAAAAAAAAAAAGAACAGGAAAAAAAAAACCTGAAAATGATGACTGTAATAGAATAGGAAATATTATCTTTAAACCACCACAGTGCTTTTTTCTCAAGTTCAATTGCTCAATAATATAATTATTTACCAAATACCCTAAATAGCTGAAGCTGGGACCCACGTGCAGGAGAGCTGAAGGTCTGGAAGCAGAGAGGATCCTTTTATTGCAATGCAGCCAGCTTGGGAAATGCAGGCAATTACACACTTCCCTTATCCTTAAGTTGAAGACGAGTCCTATCTGCTATTTTACCCTTTTGGTAAAAAGTTAGAGACTAGAGCACTAAAGATGCTTAAGCATATTCTGCCTGGTAAATGGGATAAAAAAAATCGATATTGATGACGTGGTTCAGTGCACTGTACTGCAATGCTAAAGTCCCATATTCAGTACCTATGATGAGAGAATGGAGCATTTACATATGTTATAAATCTCACCTGGTAGATTGATCCAAAGAGGAGGGGAAAAGATATGTGGATATGTAGGAAGATGGATGGAAGTCGTGCATAATCGGTGATTATGTAACTTCATTACATCAGTGAGCTTCAGTCAACGATAGTGAGATGAAATGATTGTATATAGAAAGGCTCCACCACCCTGTTAACTTTCGAAGGCTTATAACAACTAACTGAGGAGGAGGGCAGACAGAGATTAGCTCCAAGGGTCCTGTAAACCTTGATCTCTGCAGCGAATTTAGCATGAGTTTTCTCATAGTGAGTTTCTGAAGGATAGCAGATCATGTAAGCTTTAGGGCTGGACAGGAGCAATTTTAGCCACACCCATGTAGAGTCAAAATGTGTCTGCAATGTTTCACAAGTGTCCCATTGAGTAATTGAGGCTGATCATTCCAGCCAAGGTCATAGTTCTTTTTCCCAGTGATTGAAATATGTGACCACAACTGAGTAGAAAGTTAAAACCATTGAAATGAAGCCTAAGAACATAATGACTATTTAGTATCCTCTCTTGCATTTTTTTTTTCTGGTAAAGCTTGATGCAGATTTCAGTCTGGTGGTTTTCTCATAAAAATGATGATTGTTTCCATGGTATGTCAGAAATGAGTGCTTTGTACCTTTATCTTTGCCATGACAACCTCTTTCTGGGCCATTTTAACCCTCTGGGAAAAGAGAAGTAAAACCCTTTAAATGCAACAATATCCTGTTAATTTTTTAAAGTGGAATCAAATCAATTATTAATACAAATCCCAGAAATAAAGAGCAGTCTATTTTCAAGTTTTACTTATGAAATGCCTTAAAATACATGTTGCAGTCGCCAAAGACTTTTACCATGAGATAAGATAAATGTACAATGCTCACTGTACAGAGAAGGGAATACTGCAGAATAAAATGTCTTTTTTCCTCATGTTTTACTTGGAGCTCTGGTTTTTAAAAAGTAGGTGCACATCAGCTTCTTGTGGCAATCTACTGCTTTAGGAATTGTTTTTTTTTTTTTTTCCTCAATGAATCATATATTCACAAAAAAATGAAATTGCTGACATCCTAACCCCATTCAACTGAATCTTATTATCCAGTTGTGTTTTATTTCCTATTTTACTTTGCATTTATTTCACAAAGAAAGTTAAATGACTTTCTATCAGGTAGAGAGGATGATTCTGTTTTTCTTTTATATCTCACAGTCCATTTACTTACACTCCTATGGAGTCAGGTACAGGATCTAGACATCACTAGGAAACTTTGAAAAGATTTGCTCATCTCAAATCAGAATGGTGGAATTGTGGAATGAAATTTCAAGGTCTGATATTTGAGGTGACTTCCTTATTTCAGAAGGACATGCCCAAACATTGATATATAGTGCCAGTGGATTTGGAGGTTTGGTGTTTATATTGTATAGGAAATTGAATGTGAAGTTAACTCCTGATTCCTTCCTTCAGGGGTCAGGGTAACACAACGGCTGCTTCCAGGCTGTTGGTCTCCAACTATGTGCAGAAATATAGTCTGCAATGATTTTTCCTGTATACCTTATTTTAATATTTTATAAATGATTTCCACAGTTTTTTTTTAACCTAAGCCACATATATGTTATCAAATTGGGCATATCCTGGAGGTCTTCAAAGCTCAGTAGGAGATGGAAATAATACCAAAAAGGAAAAGAAAGTCTGTACAAAAAGACACTGATATATATATATATATATATATATATATATATATATATATATATATATATAAATGCATACTATCTTTTTACTTGAAGACTATATATACTCACATTAGGAATGATAGTTTCAATCACTTTAATGGCTCCTTATAACCTGTTACTTTCTTTAGGAAGAGGGTTATGTAACCAAGGCAGGTTATGGCATTTTTAAGTATCCTGGGAATCAATAATAAAAATCTTCGCTTAATAGGAAAAAATTTAAATATGAAGGCAGTGAACAATGTAAAATATGATGTCTATTCTTCTATTTTATTTTGATGTTGTCAGCCCAAGTTATATGATTAGATTTGAAAATATTAAGGGAAAAAAGAAGAAATATCATTTATGAATATGGAAGCTACTTATTTTGTTTCTTAGCCAGTTGCTTGAGCAAAATCAGGAAATTTAGTATATAAGTAATCACAGAATTCCTGTAACTAGAGAAAATTTTAAATGGAATTTTTATTGTGTTTGCATTGTATATGACATATCAGTATTATTTTTAGATGACTAACAATATTTTTTAGAATAACTGAACTTTGAAGATTGATTTAAGATTCATATTTTGTAATATTTTTGTCTCATACACTAAAGTACTTAAAGTATACTTCATCTTAAGATAGATATGATCTTAGGAGTTTGTTAAATCTCATGCTTTTATAAAACAGGCTACTTTCTAATTTTTAGCAACCAAAAATGTATTGTTTAATAAGATTTAAAAGTAGCAAGTTTTCTGGTAATGCTGAAGTTATAAAGCATAATTATAATGGCACCATTTGGGCAGCTATAGATAAGGTCGTGTCAGCATTTTTATCATTAAATTTTAATCCTATTTTCATTAGTTGTATCAGAAATCTTAAAGAAGAAATCCAGCTCTCTGAGATATCAAGGCACTATAGAATTAGAGGCTGAGTTAGAGGGCCTGAGTTATACTTCAGGCTCTGTTAGTTACTAGCCTTGTGACCTCTGACACTGTACTTGATCTCTCAGAATTCCAGAGAATCATTAAAAACAGAATAGTTTCATGTTGCTCTAAAGAAAGAGGTTGATGTGTGTCTAAGTGCATACCACCATGCTATACCATAGAAATACATGGAATTCACATTATTAAGGATTCCCCTAAGTCTTATGAATTTAGTGGGACATTATTTCTTACACTATAATGGCAAATCTTTATAGACACTTTCTAGTATCAATTACAGTTAGCTGATAGGTAATATCATTCAGTCATTAAACCATATAGACAAAAGCTTTGGTTGCTAACTTTCATTCGCTAGTCAGTTTTGTTTTTTCAGTAGTACTCATATGGGAATATAGTTGTATTAAGTAATTAAAAAAATAATTGCTTTTGAACAACATTCAGGGAGTGGTAACTAAGGATTTAGCATGTGAAAGTTTTTTTTAAGGAGATTACTTATTTGGAAATGTCCCTGAGTACTTACAAGTTTATGTTTCCGGCACCAAAAGTACATGAACAAACAAACATCCACAATCTGAATGCTACCACTTGAATTGGGTCAATTGACCAGAAAGCTGCTGTCAACTAAAACATTATTAACAAATGTTTAAAAGGTTTAAATACCAAGTACAATATAAGAAAAGGGAATATAAATGTAACACTTCTGTTTAGATTTTCTAGTTGCAATAATTACTAACATTCTTTAGGGGGAGGCAATACCCCATGTGTCACCACTGAAGCTTCATTCTTTAATGTTTTTGTGTCTTAACATAAATATATTTACATATATGAGAAGAGCAGTATGAGCTTCCTTGTATGTTTTTAAGTGACTAGATACATAATGCTAAGAAGTAAATATTTATATTTTTTAAGGTAGAATTAGAAAGTGAAAATTAATCTTGTAAAAAAATCAATAAATCTACATGAACTTAAAATGAATAGTTTTTATGTTATAGAATAACCCCTCCTCCTAACTTCCCGGTATCTTACTTTTTATATTAAGGATTCTCAATATTTCTTTGTTTCAGATGAATTTGATCATGCATGTTTATCTGACTTCATTGATGTCTATAAATACCAAGTCTTAACCGGGCATGGTGACACACTCCTATAATCCCAGTTCTTGGGAAGCTGAGAAAGTAGGATCCCAGGTTCCAGGCCTGCCTCAGCAACTTAGCAAAATCCTCAAAAATTTAGCCAGATCCTGTTTCTAAATAAAAGACAAAAAAACACTGGGGGTATAGCTCTGACTTAGAATGCCCCTGGGTTCAATCTCTGGTACCACAAAAATTAGCAAGTCTTTTTCCTGGTTTCTTGTATTTTAAAATGCATAGTCTGTATATCTTATGGAAATACTTTAGATTTACTGTAGCAGATTTACAAAGGAATATCATAGAATGTAGACAGGCTTGTTTATTTGACAAATTCAGCTAATCACCTTACAAATATGCTTTTAATTTTTCACCCAGAGAATGCCACCCTGGAGTGTCTTACACTGCATATAGCATTCCATTACAGACCAAACACATGCCTCAATGGACATACTCTTACTGTTTAGCCTGACCATTGATGTATAATGAAATATCCTCAATTGGAATACTTTTTTGTCCCCTTGTGTAGAAACAAAATTCAGGTGACAAAAGTCTAAGATTCCCAAGACTTTTAGCTACAAAGAAGGGATGACCAAGTGGCCCAGGGTTGTTTTTCTATTGCAGGATCTGAAATTACCAGGCGATGAACTATAGATAAAAGGGAGAAGGGAGAGGGGAGATGAGAAAGGAGAGCGGGGAGGAGAGGAAAGAGTAGAGCAAGTACACAATACTTTAGTTCTGAAATTTTACTTTTTCTGTTTTTATTTTACAACGTTAAAAGTAATCTTTGTTCATTACAGGCAATGCAAAAGGCATGTTATAGTTACTACATCCATATTTAAAAATATAGGGAATGACATTAAATGAGCTATCTTGTTCTTACAGGAGATAAAAGTTTACGAACATAAATTTAAGAGTAAAATTTTACTGTACTTTATAATATTAAGTTAGGATATTGTGTTTTGAGGTTGGACTCAGATTAAGTACAGTGGACTGTAGATTGTAATCATATAATTATAGACTTGAACTCTTAAAAGTTTATTTATTATGTATTTTATATTTCATGTGAATTATAATTACAATAATCAGAATATGAATACTATTAAATTTATTCATAGTGGTTTATTTTCTTAGGGCCTGATTAAAGACAGTTAATTAAAATATTCTTACCCTATCAATGTTTTGTGTTGTAATACAGCTATGACTTAGTATAGTGATTTTCATCATTTTTCTGGTTTTTTTTTTTTTTTTTGCGGTACTGGGGATTGAACTCAGGGGCATTCTACCTCCGAGGTACACCCCCAGCCCTATTTTTTATTCTTTATTTTGAAACCAGGTCTCACTAAGTTGCAATGCCTCACTAGGTAGCTGAGGCTGGCCGTGAACCCGGATCCTCTGGTCTCAGCCTCCCGAATGCTGGGATTACAAGCGTGCGCCACCACGCCCAGCAATTTTTCTGGTATTTTAGATTAAATTAAAATCAATGTTAATTTTTTTTTGTAGTACTGGGAATTGAACCCAGTGGAATTTTACCTCTGAGCTATATTTGCAGCCCTTTTTATTTTTTATTTTGAAACACAATCTCACTAATTTGCTGAGCATCTTGCTAAGTTGCTGAGGCTGGCCTGGAACCTGTGATCCTTCTATCTCAACCTGCTAAATACTGGGACTACAGGTGTGCACTATCATACTAAGCTAATTAAAAAAATAGAAGTACACTTAGTCATAGTTTTACCTTCAGTGTTGGTAGATTAAGAAAATGCATAATAATTATTATGAATATAATAATTTAAAAATAAATTTATGTATAGACCTAACAGTGTACACACATATCTTTAAAATGCATTGTCTTTTCTAACTATAGAATTTCATGTATAAGTAGATTCTAGATGTCTCAGAATTATGCCTGCAGTCCGTATGTCTAGAGCCAATATACTTAACATTGAATATGAACATGAATTGTTTCTCTTACATAGAAAATTAGAAGCAAATTTATATGATGGTGGTCTGTGGATTGGACGAATTGGATTTTTGTATGGATGGACTTCGAATGTGTAATTTCCTAAAAAAGTTACGTTTATAGTTTCAACGTAGGTAAACTCCAATTCAAGTTTTATGATTCAAGGGTTATAAGTTAAAATAATTTGATATTATACAATCATACTTTTAAAAAAATGAATGTTTTTATTGAATCCAAAATAAAAATGAATTATTATAAATACAACTAGAGGTAATAAAGGTAACTTCATAAAAATCTGATGGTATTATAGATAGTATAGGAGTAACAAATGCCCTATCATGTCATTTGATACAACAAAGAAATTGTGAATCAGAGAAATAAAGTTTAGTTTTCAAGATCTTATAGTTAGTTGGTTCTCTATGCATGATTCTGCTTCCTTGATATGATACATGCCCTCAGCTGGGTATTTTAGCTACATATAAATATGCCTGGCATAATATATTCTTTTTTTCATAGTGCAGCATAAGAAAAATATGTTGGCTTATTGTGACTAATGTTGGCACATCTAATTCTTTGGCCTCTATTTCACTTTATTAACTTGAGATCACTTGTATGTCTGCTGTCCTTAATATGTGGACTTTTTTCATTAAGCACATTGTGCCATGTTTGACCTTATTGGATCTCTCGAGACATAATTCAAGGGAGAATTGGGGAAATAGGTAACTGGTGGGCCTCCTTGCTTTTTCCATAGTATCTCCTTTTCCATTAGCTTTATATTACTGTACCTGCAGGGAATTGTTTTTGTTTGTTTTTAGCTCCTCCTTTTTTCCTGACTTTCCTAACTATTCCACTTGGGAAATCCCTGGCATTTAGGATGGCCATTATCAGTGTTGCATGCTGTTTTCTTTCTTCCAAGGGCCTTATCAAAAAATCTTTTAGTCACATGTCATCCCACTATGAAAAGATAAAATGTCCTATTTCATTTCTTCATTAGCTTACACAGACAATAATGAACCAATTTTGGAGAAAACAGTATTATTTAATCAGGTTTGCTAAACTGCTGTCATAGAGCTACTGAGTGAAGGAAAACAAGTTGATATATGAATATGGATATATAAATTCATTTTTGCTTGTATCCCCATATCCTACTTACTATACTAATACATACACACATATATGCACACTTTTTTGTCAAGATGTTTGACATATGAATCACTGTGAATATACTGAAGGGAAAAGTTTGGAATAACAGACTTCATTCCATTGTCTTGTCATAGTAATGTTTACAGAATATAAGCCATTAGTTTTTTTGACCCAGAAAAATACCATCTGAAATATAGCCCATTGAAGCTAAGATGGAAAGAGGGCTACAAACTTTTATTCAGGTTGGATCTTGCAGAGCACTCCAGCAGCTGCTACCCTACCTGTGTGGAAAAATAACACTGTCTATATGAACACTATGAAGCATAGAACCCCTCCACCAACTATTTTCTAAAAGACATGGTCAGGGAAGATAAACATAGCAGTAAAAATGGAAAACTGAGAGACTTAGAATGGTTATCAGGTATTTTGTGTAAACAAAGCTTTATGTAGCTAAGGGAGAAAATGTGAATGTAACAAATGAATCTGGTGACTCTCAGTGTTTGGTTTTTGAATACCACTGTTAGAGTCCCTAATTGTTTGCACCATGACAGATCCCCTGAACGATACTCAAGAGGCACCCAGCTCCACAGTGTGCAGAATAAATTCATTCAAGGAGTCTCTAGGGGTTTTGGACTGCTGCTTTCCCTTCTTAGGATTCTCCTATAGGGCCCTTAATAACACAGTCACAGAGTAAGCTATTCTGTCAGTGGGTGTGCACTTCTCAATGAGTGAATAGTTTAGTTTCGATCTAGGGGACAAGTGCCTGTCTCTTTTGCATTTCTAACATCCAGCATTGTGAAGGATATGTAGTAGATCATCAGTAAGTCATTCAAAAAAATCCTTTATAATTTTTATAGATAGCTGATCAGTTTTAGATCTGTGTTTTCCAAGATACATGCTGCATTGTAAGTCTAGACAGAAGCTCCTGATTTAAGAAAGTAATAATGGAAAATTGTGTAATAAAGGAAGGAGAATTAATATTAGGTAGTTTGTAGCCTACAAATGGACTTCCTTCCTTCCTTCCTTCCTTCCTTCCTTCCTTCCTTCCTTCCTTCCTTCCTTCCTTCCTTCCTTCCCTCCTCTTTCCTTCCACCTCCTCAATAGTTTTTAAGTGCCTTCACTGTGCAGTGGGTAAGGGGTATAGAGATGAGCTATGTCACATGTCTGAGTCCAAAGCTAGTTGAGTCAAAGGTATGTCTAATAAACAAAATCACATATAAATGTGGTTTGAGATAGTTTACCATGCATATTTCTAAGAAAGGTGCCAAGTATGGTACAGGCTTAGGAAAAGGTCAGAACACATGCCATACAGTGATCAAGGGAGTTTTACTAAAGGAGGCAGTCTTGATGTTAACTTTGGGGTAAACATTGGTGTGGAGAAGGTATAGCATTACAAATAGAAGGGAGATAATAAACAGATATTGTATGCAGGACCAAATGGAGCTTGGTTAGCGAAAGGCCAATATTCTAGTTTCACCACAGAATGGGGTATGCAGTGTGTAATATATGACGATAAAGCTAGAATCACAAGGCTCCAAGTCTGACAGGCAAGAGCCAATGGAATGAGGTTGCATGAACATAAAGGAGAAAATATTTGACAATCTATTCGATTTATCCCTTAGGAAGAAAGGGAACAAATTAAAAGCATGCATTTCTCGAGCACCTTTAATTCCCAATTTTGTGAAGTTACCAAGGACTCCTGAGTGTCATCTTTATTGCAATTTTCTTCATTTTGAATGTCAATCCTCAAGCAGTCATCTTTGGCTCTCATTTCCTTTTTTCTTTCCTTCTAAAACAGTGTTACCGATGGTAGATAAATACAGAAGCCAAAGTTAAAAATTCATTTTTTAAAGCTGATGACAACATACTGTAATGGGATCCAGTCAAACTACCTTTGCTTTGTGGTGGTAGAAAGTTACCGCATACACTAGCAAAAAATCTGTGGTTTAAGTGTAATTCTTCAATGAATGCACTTGAGAATGCTTAAGCCTTATTTTGTTTTACAGTGATGATGACAACAGCAAAGTGACCCTAAAGTGGCAATTCATTTGGAAGGGAGGGGAAATTGAAGAAGGCAATAGGAAAAACAGAAAAAGGAGAGTACTTTTTATAATGTAATGGCAAGGGAGAACTATAAATTCCAAAATGGCTTTATACTAAGATGATATACAGAAAGAATATTGCATTTTAGTAGAATATGCATTCAATAATAAGATAATAGGATTTATTTATAGCAAGTATGAACTCTTTTACTAGCTGTCAATAATTACAAAAACTTGTATTATAAATAGAAATGAGAAGGTGAGCTTTAGTAATACAAAAATGATCATGCTAGCTCAATTTAAATTGATTCCTTTATCAAATACTTTATCTCCACCCTAAATAAGCAGAAGAAAAGGAACCAATAGTTATTGTTTCCCCATATTTTATCAGATTACTCCATGTTGGAAGTTCTAGTAAGTTGGGAAATGCCCAAACATGGAAGATCAAATGAAAACAAAAGCAATTCACTTTACACACAAACAAAATGTTATGTACATCATCATTAGTATTTCTGTAAAAGAACAAGTCACAACCTGGCATCGTGGTATACTCTTTTAATCCCAGTACTTGGGAGGCTGAGACAGGACAATTGCAGCCTCTGCTACTTAGTGAGGCCCTCTGCAACTTAGTGAGACCCTGTTTTAAAATAAAGAAAAAAATAAGGCTGAGGTTTAAGTCGGAGGTAGAACGCCCCAGGACTGAATCCACAGTTCTGGAAAAAGAAAAAAAAAAAGTCACAGTCCAGCTGTTGTCAAAAATTATTCTCTTGACCTTGAGGATTCTGATTCAGTTTTGGAATGTGCCACGGGAATTTCTGCTTTAAAAACCTTTTGAGGTAAGTGGGAGCACCAAGAAGTTCCTTGGGAGCGCTTCAGCAGAACCATCTTAGTCTTTGTCAGTATTCTCTTTCTTCTCCTACTATACTTTATTATGAATACTGGATGCTTTCTCAGATGACTCCAAAATGTCCAGCCAACTCAGTTTCAACTATCAAGTGCCAAGTCTTTCATATTTGGAAATTCTGGTGCTGTCTTAGTAATCACTGTCCTTCAGCCCTATTACTTCATTGGAATTGCTTCTTCAAATATGCATTTTGATTAACTCCATGTGAATGAATCAGAAATACTATTTGAAAATCCTCTCTGTTGTAGGAATGGTGCTTAACACTGAACTCAATCAAGGCATTTCTTGCCATCAAAGCTATGGACTAGTGAGGAAGACATTATGTGTTTAATTAGGTTCTCTGGAAACAGACTCTGACACGGAGAATTGCAGGCAGGTTTAGTTGCTTCTGAGACATAGGGAGAAACTGATTGCAATGTGGTTGCAGCTGGGCCCTCAACCGTTTCTATATGACATTTTGGACTTTTGGTGACCATTCAGTTCTGGAATTTTGAGGATCCTTTAATTTGTCTCAAATTGAGGCAAAGAGTGGGTGTTTTCAATTTCCTTATCAGGCAGGAACATGACCTCAGGCAAGACAGTTTTCTGTAGCTGAGGGAAATTCTCTGTGAGGGCTCAGGTGTGAGTCCTCATCCTTGGCAAGCAGGAAGGAAGCATAGGCTATAAAGGGGGGGGGAATGGAAGGCTTTTTAGAAGCCCCAACAAGGCTGTGATATTCCCTTGCTCCTCGAGGCATGCTACAATAATATGGTAAGAAATTACTGAGGCAATATAAAATCTTACTTAAAGGGGTGATAAGGAAAAGAAGCTAAATATTATTGATTGTGAGGGATTGCTCTATGTAATTTTGTTTCAGAGAATGTGATTTTCTAAGGAGTATATTTTAATCCATATTATAAATTGTCTCGCTGTACATTATCAGGTCACAGATATCTAAGGAGCATGTCCTATGTGCCCTGAACTTCCATACAGAGAGAAGAAGGTGTTGAAAATTCATGTTTGGAGAGTTTACATTGGACCTCGTCTGTCGTTTGAGTGCTTGATTTCATGCTTAAACAGATTTTCTGGTGGGGCAGGAAAAGGGCAGGTAAATGGAGGAGAGGAGAATGGGCTAACTTCTGAATTCTATGGAAAGTGAGATAACTGTTTAGGTTGTTTGGATCAGGCTATGGAAGGATACTGAAAGTCATCATAAGGTGTAGACTTGAACTGAGTGGCAGTGGAATGAGTTGAACCCAGATTATGGGGTATACAACAATGAAAGTGGTATTGTGGTAGCATTCGCCCAGCTGAGATTTGGACTAGATGAGGAGAGGGGAGACACGTTTTAGGTAGGATGAATTTAAAATCATAGATATAAGATATCCTAGACCTCAATTGTTATTGAAAGAGTTTCATATAACACAATTCACTTTTGACATTATGTGGGAATGTTAATTTCTTTCCTTAATGCTCAGGAATTGCCACTACTTGAGATTTTAAAGTGCTTTCTTCAGCTTTAGTGAGGTGATAGGAGCACCTTCTGTTTTCTTCCTGTGAAGATATTCAATCAGGTTGAATACACTGAGACTTAATTTTGCCACTAATTTTTAAAATAAGTGGTTGTACCGAAGTGGGCAACCATTCATTAAATCATAGAAAATTTTAATAGGAATGAACTCAGTACACACCCTACCACATAGATAAAAATCTCTCTAATATAACTCAAGTAATTATCCATGAACTAATGTTCACTTTAATAAACAACCACTTTGACTATTTTTTCCATCAATTGATTTGACATTTGACTTGATGGTCAACTCATTTCAGTTCAACAAATACTCCCATATTTTCTACCCACTTCATGCTTAATGCAAGTGCCGAAGTAGAATGAGTAATTCATTCACTGCCAAGCAATTTAGAGTGTACATTGCTAAGCATTTAAAATGTTTTGTTAAGCCAGGCATTATGGCACAAACTTGTATTCCCAGTAATTGGGAGGCAGAGGCAGGAGGATCACAGGTTCCAGGACAGTCTCAGCAACTTAGCGAGATCCTGTTTCCAAACAAAAATAAAAAGGGCTGGGGTATAGCTCCGGAGGTAGAATGCCCCTGGATTCATTCCCCAGTACGAAAGAAAAAAAAGAGTTTTGTCTTCCGAAAAATAAGTATTTACCATCACCACCATGCCTGCTCTAAAACGTTTGATCCTTTTGTTTGCTAGTCCTGGCTTATATTTTGGAGCTAAAAATTTTCTGGTATTTTTAAAAGACAAAGAGTACAATGAAGATTATGTTCCTTTTTCATTGCAATATTCCCCTTATGTTTATGGATCTTTATGTTTCATTTTTTAAAAATATGAATTATCAAATTATTAAGGAGATTCCACCATCTATATGTTTACTTTGTAGTATTTGTTCATTGAGTAGAACTTCAGAGCTCCAGGCTCCAAAATTGTTCTGTTTTTACCAAATGAATCATGCTACTTGGACACAGCACAATTTTTTCGTTCTCATAGACTATCTATAATCAATTATTTCCTCTGCCGTACAGTGCCACATCCCTTATAGTAGGTAAATCATTTTATTTTAAGTTTTCTACTCAAAAGAGCTATGTAGGTGGTAGGGGAGATGAGTGATGGCTATTAGAACAGACTGTGCATCAGAAGTTATTTAAACCTCGTCTATATTTGCAAGTAAAAAAATTGTCATTTCCTGTTTTCAAAGTTAAAATTAGCTTTAATTTCTTAAGATTGCAATTAGAAAAGGGGTAGGTTATTCTGTAAGCATCTTCCCTGGACTACCAATTTCCTGGAGTCAAAGATAAAACCTAGTAGATACAAACTCATTTTTATTAGTTTTAGAACTTCTACTAGCCTAATGTTATTAGTTTTAATATTACTATTGGCTATGATTACAGGACAAAAATATATATGATAAAACCTCATACACCAGCATTTGTAAACTAAAGGATATTAAGAAAATTGAAACATTTAACTTCAGTGAACCATTACCTAAGTCACAGATTTTAACTAGATCTAGCTATTATAATTAAGCCCTCACCACTCCAAGAAAAAATTATAACACCCAAAAAGTGCTCTTGCATCTACACACATTTACTTTTTGTGAATATAAAGAGGTAACTGAATTTTTCACATGTAAAGACAGTCCCTTAGAAAACTTAGTTGTGTGAGACCTGTCTTAATTTTAGGTTGGGAGTATTAAAATATGGCATATGGCAGGACAATGTACAAAATGCACTGAGTTCTAATTTATTCTTCTCCTTCTTCGTTAAACTGAGGGCATTGTACAAGCTGGGCAAGGGATCTGGTACTGAGCCCTAGAGTTCTAATGTAAGTGTCATGAACATTACTACTGTCATCACCATTGTATCCACTGTTATTAGTACTAAAAGCTGATTTTAGTTAGGTAAATGTTTATTATGCAATCATGAAAGAGCTATATAGACCAGGACACTGATCATGGAACCTAAAGAGCTTAAACTAAGAACTATATAGCTTCTGAAAATAGTGTCACCCATGTGGAGTTTGCCTGTGACATAATTAATTTTACCTTCAGTTTAAGCAAGTCTCCACTACTCTTGAACCTATTTGCTAATATAGAGATTTTGATTTCTGAATGCTTGAAAGTTTCTTACTTCAGAGAAGGCTGTTTTTAAACAATATTATGTTCTCTAAACCTTTAGCAATATCTTTTTCTCAACACATTTACTATGCTTAAATATATTTCTTTGTGTCTCTCCAACTTGAATGTAAGGCTGGGAGGATAGGTCCTAATTAATTTGTTTCAGCATTTATCTTTGGTGTCTAAGAAAGTACCTGGCCCATTGTACAACTCAATAAATTTCTAAAGAAGAAGATAAGGATAGGAAGGAGGCAGTGAGGAAGGGAGGAGGGAAAGAAAAAAAGATTCTCTCAAGTTGTCTTGATCTCAGCAAGATAAAAGGGAAAAAGGGAAGCTTGGTTTTGTATTTTAGTACTAAGGATTAAACCCAGGGGTATTCTACCTCTGAGCTACATTCTCAGTCATTTTTAATTTTTGAAACAGGTTCTCACTAAATTGCTGAAGGCCTTGCTAAATTGTTCAGACTGGCCTCAAAACTTCAATCCTCTTCTCTCAGAGCCACCTCCCACCACCACCACCACAAGTACTGGGATTACAGGCATACATTACTAACCTATCTAGGGGAATTTGATTAAGCATACTAAATCCATCCTAGTAGATATATTTCATTTACATGGTTTATTAGTGATGAAATGTTATTTTATGGTGAAAGACATGTTTATTTCATAGACCTCAGGGTGTTGGGCACAGGCCCCACACATGCTCTGAATTGTCAGTTCAGTTCGTAAAATTGCCTGGAATATCAAATTGAGAGCTTTTAACCTATCGCCAAAGGTTTTTGTTATATCAGTAATGCAGAAAATAACTTTGAGGATCATTAATCTGGAAGTTTTTAAAGTGAGCAAAGTAGAAATACACTAGGCCCTATAATTAGATGGAATTTTAATATAAATTACAAGATAGTAAATCTCATGTTTTTTAGCTTCTTTGCTTTTTTTTGAGGTACTGGGAATTGAACCCAGAAGCATTCTATCTGTGAGCGATACCCCTATCCATATTTTTTATTCTTTATTTTGAAACAGGGTCTCACTAAGTTACAGAGTGCCTCACTAAGTAGCTGAGGCTGGCCGGGAACCTGCAGTCCTCCTGTCTCAGCCTCCCAAGTACTGGGATTACAAGCATGGTCGCCACCACGCTTGTTCTTAGCTTCTTTGCTTTTTATTCTCTACAATTTTTGCCTATGCATAAATATCTATTAAGAAGAAGCTTTAAAATATTGATATCAATTTTCCACCTTTGCAGTATTAATATACCTTCTCCTAATTGTAGAAGATATCATGGTACACTAGAATTTACATTTGGATCAAGACAAGTGTGAGTTCTAAAATGGCTTTGAAATGCGGGTCTCTAACTTTGGACAGATTGTTGAGTGCTCCAGCTTCCTGATATCAAAAGAGGAAAGAATGCCTACTTTTAGGATTACAAAGCACATAGTACATAGTATTTGAAAAATGGCTTATCCTTATTATTTTCACATTTTAACATGTTATGGTTGGTTTTTATCCTCACCTTACTTGTGAACAGCATTTGTACATTGACTTCTTCCTTCTCCTTGGTACATTGTCTTCACTTGGCTTTCACGATAAAACAGTATCTTGGTTTAATTACATTCTTTGCTCCTTTTCAGGCTTCTTTGCTTGTCTTTTTCATCTCTTCTTTACATTTCATGTTGGAATGCCCCCTGGCTCTGCTCTTGGTTGTCTTCTCAGTTTATTCCTGTGATTTCATCCACTCTCACTTCACCTTGGTTTCTCTGCTGATCTCCAAACACATGAATCCATCCTCTTGTTTGAACCACCTTCCACTTGATATTTTCCACTTGTCCAAAACAGAATTCTCCTTTTCCTTCCAAAATCTGCTTCATTAAGTTATCTCAACCAATTTTAATCTTATTTCCTTTCTTCAGACAAAAACCAAAAACAACCAACTTGAAATCACTCATCATTCCTCTCCTTCTCTAGGTACCACATTTGATCAAACCCTACTGGTTTGATCAAATCCTAAATCGAACCATTTCTCCCTACCATTATTAACACGATCCTTGTCAAGACAACCATCTTCTCTTCAATAAATTGTGGTAGTAACCTCCAAGCTGACTCTATGCTTCTTTCATTGCCCTTGACAGTCCACCCCCAAAATAATAGCTACAATTGTCCTTTGAAAATGGAAATCAGGCAATGGCACTCTGAAGTTCTGCAATTGTTGCCAATTTTACTTGGAGTAAAAGCAAAAATCTTGAAATGGCTTAGATATATTGGCCTACATTTCTTATTTGACTTTGTTTCTTCTACTCATTCAGACTTTTCTCACTTTCAGATTTCTCTCCAGCCTCCACATAACTATTCTTTGAACATAACAGGGAAGTTATTGATTTAGGACCTTTGCATTGGCTGTTCTCCTTGTCTGGAGCAACATTTCCCCAGAAGTCTCAAGGCTGATTTATCCTCATCATTTTTGTCTTACATATGGTCTTTTCTTTTCCAGGAGCCCTACCCTGATCCTACCCTCCAAAACAGTAGCACACAAACCTCCACACTTGTGATCCCTTTATCTAGTTATACTTTGTAATTCCTCTAGGTACTTCCTATTTTGTCATATTTTTAATTGTTTATTTATTTATGCTTATTGGTTATTCCAAGAGTTTTAACCCCACAAGAGGAATCCTTGTCCTATTCACTGCAGTTTCCCAAGCACCAAAAACAATGTAAATTTGATAAAAAGTTGTTGAATAAATAAATATTTTCAGAATATAAAGATAATAATTGTCCTAACCTAATATACTATTGAGAATACTTAAATAAGATAATGTTGAAATATTTTATCACAAGGTCAGAATCAAATTAATGAAAATCCTTGCTCTTAAGTCTCATGACAGTTATCTCATGTGTTATGAACCAAAAAATCAAAAGTATTATAACATGAACACTTTTTTTTTCAAATTAAAGTTTCACTAACTAATAGCTTAAGGAGAAAATTTAGATTCTACATATACATAAGCATATATTATTTTATTAGGTTCACCTAAGTAAAGCCAAAGTTATACAAATATTCAGCAATAGTTGATGGCTCACATTTTATTGAAATAAATTGACTGTTGTTTTTCTTTATATGAATTAAACTTCATATAATTTAATGAATCTAGTGATAAATATTCTGTATATGGATTATTTAAAAATATCATAACATAATTTATAACATTATTGAGAACTCTCCAAGAATTAGAGAGCTAACAAAAATAATATTCCCACTATGCATTTTAATGAATAAACAACTTTGTTTCTTTTTTGTAGATTCCAATGATAGTTTGTATTGTTCAACATATTTAAGGCTTTGGTTCTTTCCATATTTTATAAGTAGAAAAATAAAATTAGTTTTATGAAGTATTATGTGCATCACAAATGTACATTTAGTATGTGGGATTCAATAGAAAATAAACGCATTGTTTTTCCATCTTTATTTGGGAAAAGACTGAAAAATAGTTATAACTGAAAGCCTTTTGTAAGTCAAAACAAAGAGTATTATTTCTGAATATTGAATAGATGTTCCCATTTGGTCTCTTGCCCAATCATCAGTTGCCTATTCTAATCAAATACATTCATTCTTCTGTTTCATTCATACATTTTAGTAATTTCCAGAGAATTTCCAAATGTTTTACTGCATGCCAAGCCTTGGGTAATTAAACTAAATAACAGGATATGCCAAAAGTTTATTCCATGGATCTCAAACTGTAGGTGCAGAGGTTTAATTCTGAGGTGAATGATAAACTTATATATATATATATATATATATATATATATATATATATATATATATATATATATATATATACACATATATTCCTTTTGCTCAAGATATTTCCAAATATTGATTTTAGAATTCACTAAACAGGTAATTTGCAAATAATTGTATTGACATTGATTTGTTGCTCTTTGATTCTTGGAGGTGTTCATCATACAATTCATTTCTTTCATCCAAAATTTAAATGTTCAGATATTCACCTCTTTCTGCTAAAGTTCATTATTTTTCCTCCATCAGAATAAAGGTAAGAAATAGTTGAAGGAGGAGAAAAGAGAATGGTAAACTTTATCTAATTGCCTGGATGCCACCTTAGATCTAAATGTTGTAAGTTTTCTTCTAAGTATTTTAGAAAGAATCACTTTTTTCTAGCATTTTATTGCCACTCATGCCTACTTCACTTTGTTACTCCTCTGCTGTTTGTGGGCGGATAGAGTTTGACTATTTCAGAATAGTTACTAGTGGGTGGGTTCAAGAATCTCTAGTGGGTTGAGGAAAAAGCCATGTTTATATAGATAGTGATCCTTCTATTAAAATCCTGAGAGTGAGTAATATTTAATAGCTATGTTCACCACGCACATAGCAGAGTCCATCTGTACAGAAACCAATGATATCTAAAAAGAATTCCATGGGCGCTTTCCATTCCTTTTAAGGGTTTGTGAGCAGGAGTTTTAATCCCCAAAATTCTATTTTGTTACTTAGTAGATATGGTTTTTCTCCAGAGGGCCTGGATGCCTATGGGTCTGTACAAGTATAAGATTGTATGAATCTGTCAAGATTTAGCTTTTCTACTACAGCAGATCATAGTACACAGCTCTAGGGCCTTGTGTACATTGCTTTGACTACAGATGTAATACCTTTAGGTTCACTGGCTTTAAATTGTGGATAGCTGTGGTAAGGGTAGTCATATGATCTACTTTGCTGACAAGTGAGTGCATTCGTTTTTTGATTTGAAGTCCAGATCTTTTATATGTTTAAATACAGTGCTAGTAGCAACCAGTGATGCTGTGTATACACAGAAAGCACCATTAAAAGTAGGGAACACTTTCTGTATAGCCAGGACATTGAAAATGACAGGCCTTTCAAAATACAATTTTATCTAGTTGTTCTTGAAAGACCACTTCAGTGAACATGATATTTAGATTACAATAAATTCTA
Organism: Graphiurus murinus; assembly: GCA_004027655.1. Lineage (NCBI taxonomy): Eukaryota > Metazoa > Chordata > Mammalia > Rodentia > Gliridae > Graphiurus > Graphiurus murinus. The sequence goes on from PVLC010002910.1 coordinate 41,517, forward strand.
AATAGATATCATTATATTCTCATTTTCTGTCTTTTCTGTACTAGAGAAAATGTCTTCCCTTAATCTTTATCACTTACCTTAATCTTCTGAGATTGAGTAGTCATTGATGTTCATGACCCACTTTATTACAGCAGTGCTATTATTAAAGTCTGAGTTGAGGGTAGCTACAGAGTATGCATAGCTGAATAATAACTTTTTGCAAACAGAGTAGTCAAATTACATATATCATTTTGTAATTATCACTTCAAAACTCAACATACTAGGACAATTAAAGGTCTAAATGATTTGAGATAGAGAGCCAATTTTAAAAGAACAGTTTACTTTCACTTTATTGGCAAGTTTTGAGACCAAAATTTAAAAGGAAGGACCAAAAATGGACATAATTTAGATGTGCATTTTAATGAAGAAAGTAGAGAAAATGCTAAATGATTTGGAAAAAAAGATATTTAGCATGATGTGACTTCTATAAATGATGATTTTCCCCCTCTTCGTTAAAGAATGAAATAAGTTACATGTACTAAATTCAGACTGACATTAAGATGTGAATGTTTTAAATAAGTGACATATTTTAATTTGAAAATTTGAATCTAATATAAAATGCAAATTGCAGTAGCCCTTAATGTAGAAAAAGGGAAAAATGTAGTGATTGAGTTTGGGGAAATTGTAACTTGGACAGATCTAGCCAGCTGCAATGATGAACAAGGCTTCCTTTATTATTGCTTCAAGAAAGGCTATTGAGTGGCCGGCACAAAGTAGCTGCTTGAATACAGGAATATCCAATATCCCTTTGAGAGGCGTATTTGATTATACATTTTCCCTTTACCCTCTTGTTTCTTTCTAACTCTCCAAGTCCCACAAAAAGTCGCAAAGATCACTGTTGTTATCGTTGGTGTTGTTTTTTGACCTAGAGGTTATACTACTGAAAACTATTGTTATCTATGTAAAATTATCTCTATTGGTCTTTGACTTTATACCTAATTCAGTTGTTATTTTGTTTAAAATCTTCCCATAAATATTTGGTACATACAGGATTAACCATAAGAGGGTTAGCCTGATAGGCATTTTTTATTTTTATTTTTATTTTTACAATCTGGTTCAACAATTCTTCATTTTTCTTCATTAGCTTCATTTTATCACTCTAGTTAAAGCAATTTCTCAGCATGACTATTTTTCCACAGACAGGCAGATACACACACACACACACACACACACACACACACACACACACCACTCCAATATGTGTTTCCCCATAAATTCTACTTGGAAAACTCTTACTGATCCTTCAGTACCCATCTAAGATGTCTCCAGTTTTAAACTTACCCCAATTTTTCTGCTAGAGCATGTTATATAACACCCCTCCCACTAATCCTTCCATCCCAATAATCATAATACATATGTGTTAATGCACTTATTTTACTGTAATTTCATTTATCTGTCTCTGTTCCTTGTTAGACTGGAAGCATGATAAGGCCCCAGATACAATTTATTTATCTCTGAATAAACCAGCCCATCATATAGGACTTGTCATAACAGGTCTCAATGAAGTTGATTGACTGAATGAACAAATCTTCACTTGTGGATTTTGCACAACCTACAGTTGTGGGTGCCAACTCAATGTGCAGAGTTGGAAGCTGTTTGCAGTTCTGCCAGTCAGTTTTATGTTCTGCCAGCACATTCTGGGTTATTGTACATTCCCCACTGATAGGATTTTTCCCAACAGTACTTGGCTAGGTTACAGTGCTCAAAATTTTTTTCCCCATGTCTGGGTTTTTTCCCCTACTCAACTTCATTCTCTCATATTTCTCTGTACAGCAGGCTTCTGGGGCATCCTGTTGTTCCCCATTCTCTGTCACTGCCCCCACCCCCCCACCATGCCTCGCCCGTCCAAGTAACTTTGTAACGAAAGGCTGGGAGGCTGGCCAGGTTCCATCATTTTGTTTCTGGTGATCCACTATTACTGTAGGCATTTGAGTGGTGAACCTGGGCATGTTGCCACAGCCAGCAGTGAAGGTAAATGCACTGCAATGCCAATAAAGACTATGCCATGGAAGTAAATCCATGCAGAATTGAGTTTGTCAGTGCTTTCTAGTAAAGGAGGAGATTATACATGTAAAATGTATTGGTAGCAATGAGCATTATTGTGTTACTTGTAGTTTTATATTAAAGAACACCAATATTCTTCACCTTAACTGCTGTGTTAGCAAGAATCTGATGTTAATGGAAAGTACTGTACCCTTGTTGCATTTGTTGCCTAGTTTGGCTCAGGGATAGAGAATTGAATGGTATGCAGTCTTGCAGGTCAGTGTTTCTTAAACTTGGATTGTATATGGATCACTGGGGGATTTTGATTCAATAGGTATGGGGTATAGCTAAGATTCTGCATTACTAACAAGCCCCAGGTGATGCCATAATGCCAATATTGTGGTTCGGAGGATCTCATATTGAACACAAAGGATATAGAGGGCAGAGAGCTCTTTAAAAGGCAGTGTTGACTAATGGGCATGCTGTATATCTATCTATCTATCTATCTATCTATCTATCTATCTATCTATCTATCTATCTATCTAATCTATCTCGGGTGCTTCCACAAAGCCACAGGATGACAGCATGGCCTAACACAAAAAAACCAGTCACCCCATCACCACTTCATGTTAGCACAGATTGTTACTGACAGTGGTAGAAACATCCAAAGTTATCAGTGTTTTTCCTCCTGCAGGGCAAATTCACATTCTTTATGGAAAAGGAAAGAGGCACCTTCACTAAATGTTTGAATTAAAAGAGCAAATCTCTTTCTTAAGGTTTGGAATTTTTAGCTGAAGAGGAAGTGAAGTTCAGTTGCCAAAGACTCAGGGGTCACCAGGTTTCTTTTTCACATAACTATTCATGAGAGTGGTACTAGAACTATCATTTGTTACATTCTTGATATATGTGAGCAAGGAATATTGGATGCTGGAGGTACTCCTCCACAGTACAGCTTTTTAAAAGGGCAAAAGTATGTCTTATTTGTATTTATATTTCCAAAGTGTATACTTAATAAATTGTTACTAATCATATAGTAGTCATTAATTAAAATGTTGCAAAGACATGAGATAATAATATATTGCATTTTAAGGCTATATCATGACACAAATTTGCAACATTGTTAGTAAAATTACAAATGACAATTGCATGCCACTTGTAATCTGTAAATCAGAGCTTCCTAATTTTATTTTTAATTAAATATAGAAATAACTTTAAGAAGAATTTAAGCTCTAATTTGGTTCACTAAAAACATCCCATGGCACTTTTGAAAACATCTAATTTTATTTTAAACATGGAATGTGGCCTTGGCTAAATGTATTAATACCAGTATAATCCTGTTTTCAAATCACAAAGGTCATCCCAGAGTTTTAAATTTGTTTCTAGGTGTAAAATTATATGCTTTTTGGGTAGCCATTATAATTGTCTATGCCACCAAACTTGTCATAAAAGAGATGATAGAGGAAAGCAGATAATTGTGTAATATAAGATAAAATGTGATAAGGGCCAGGAAAGTGAAATAAATGTAGGTGTTGGCAAACTACCAGCAATGTTCCAAATGCATTTTGCCACCTGTGTTTTTTAAATAAAGCTTTATTGGAACACCACCACAACTGTTCATCTGTGCATTATATATGGCTGTTTTTATGCCATATCATAGTTGAGGCATTGCAACAGAAACTACATGGCTTGCAGGGCCTGAAATCTTTGCCTATAAGAAAACAACAACAAAAGACTGCTGACAACAGTTTAAGTAGGCTTATGTCTAATATTTGTGGGGTCAGGGAAAGAGAACAAAGAGAGACTTTCCAACCATGGCCCACCATGCTGTTCTTTCCACTTTTTACTCTCTCCTGTACTGCAAGGGACCTCAAATGCAATCCACTTGTATTCAAGTTCCCCCCTCCACACTCTTGCTTCCCAAATACCTATACCTTGATCTTCCTTTAAAGGTAGGGTGCATACACAAGCACTATGGTTTCTATCCTCTCAATGTTAGCCATGGAGGCCTCTAATAGTGGGCTCATGGCCTCTCGGGAAGACATTTTAAGTTTTGGGATAATAGTTTTTAGTTTGGAATGTGAGAGACAATGACTTTGACTATACATACATTCTCGGCTCTCCTAGACTCTACTCCCTGGGCAGGGACATGGTAGGAACAAGGCCAGAGTACAGCACTCTAAAGGGATGGAAAAGACAGGAGTATTTCTTCCCAGGTGTATGGGCAATACTGCTAGGGAGTCCTGCTTAAATTAGAAGCTGGAGAAGGGGAATGTTAAAGTCTTTAAGCTAGTCTTTGGTGATTATGGGAAATGTATATATAGGAGAAAGAGACGTATTCCAAGGAGAGAAAACATAAAGAACAAAATCATAGAGATGAAAAAGATTTAATGACTAATAGACAATGGTTAGAAAATATGGATACTTTATGTTTTTATTTTGATTTATTTATTTATTTATTTATTTGTTTGTTTTGCAGTACTGGGGATTGAACTCAGGGGCATTCTACCTCCAAGCTATACCCCTAGCCCTATTTTTTATTCTTTATTTTGAAACAGGGTCTCACTAAGTTGCAGAGGGCCTCACTAGGTAGCTGAGGCCGGCCATGAACCCGGATTCTCCGGTCTCAGCCTCCCAAATGCTGGGATTACAAGCGTGTGTCACCACGCACAGATGGATACTTTATAACTATTGAAACACCTACTGTCTCATTTGATCTTTGCAACAAACTCTTATGGTCAGCATGAAAATCTTTCTCTTCAATGAGGGAGAAATTTAACCATTTATTAGTTAAATTCAGAATCTGCAAACCTGAATGCCTATTTCAATGCCAATACTATTAACAGCATCTCCAGCAAGTCTAAGATTTATGCCTGTCCATTTGGAGGAGCAAGGCTGTTATAGTCTAGATCTATGATTCTTAACTGTTTGGAGAATATCACTGTAATAATAAGGATTTGTTGTATCCTTAAAAAGTTTGGAGTAGGATTTCTGAAATATGGGAAATAAGAACCAGCTGCAAAATGAGAACCAGTGCTTAGTCAAGATAATGGCTCAGGTTGCTCTTATTTTAAGATTAGACTTAAATAACATGACATAATTAGTGGCAGAGCTGGAATTAGAAACTCCTGATAACTTTGGGCCCATATTGCTGTCCTCTATACCAAATTTGATAATCAGCAACATGACACCAGATACGTTCTAAAAATCCACTTAGGAGCAGGAAGTAGGGCATATACTAAACCAGTGGTTTTTAAAAATGGGTGAAAGCAAAAGTCATGTTGATCCTTCAGCCATGAGTAGATTTTCAGAACGTATTTTGAGAAAGTGACTGTCTTGTACTCATCCATCCATTTTCCCTTGCCCAGTTCCACCAAGGTCTATGGAGTGCCCATATTTGAGACAAGAGTTGGGGAGTCACATCTGACCATGGGAAAAAGGCAGTTTTCTGACCTTATCTGATTTTATCATTGCCATGCTCTAACTCGCTGAGCTAACCAGCCACAGTTTTGTTGGAACTCACCATGGAGACAGATTAATTTTAACTCTGAGAGAACATGGGCTTTTCAACACAAGTTAAATATAGGCTGGCACAGAACATTACAGAAGCATTAGGTCCTCAGAAATTTTCTTTAGCTCCCAAATTTTGAGCTGCTACTAATGTATGCTACTCATACTTTCTCCTGGACATTCTCACATTTTCTTCTTCCTTTGATCACTGAAACAGAGAAAGCAGGAATTTATCTCCTGAAAACAGAGGTCATCTATGAGCATATTTCTTCTAAAAAATTACATTGAAAATTAACAGAAAGAATAGGTTATATATGTTAGGCTCTTAGGTAGATGGTAAGCTTTTGTGCTTGTTGTTTGTGTTTTCTTAGATGAAAATACCTTAAAGAAATAACAAATACATTTTGAAATAAATTTCATATGACAAAAACTGAGATTTGACCAAATGGAAAAATTTGAAGATAAAAATATCACACAGTTCCATATGTAATTTTTTTTTAAAAAAATTCTAAAGAGTACACATACGTATATACAACTTCCACTTTTAGCAGATACTTCATACAATATGTAATTTAAATGTTGATGAGACCTCAAATAAGTGATACCTATTCTCTTTCATTATGACTACTAGTTGACATTCTGAATTATTTGTACTTGTCATTATAATATGGGATTTAAAAACAGAATGATTTTCAATGGCAGTTTCCTGTCCAGTGTAAGTAATTTCTATAGCGATGAAAGATCAAATATAAAATACTGGAAATAATGGGCCACATATGACCCACAAGGCAACATATATATATATATATATATATATATATATATATATATATATATATATATATATAATTGTTTCTTAATACTAATAAATTAGTTAGCAATAAGTTCCATACTATTAATAAATCTGAAGTAAGACAAAAAATTTGTGTATGGAATATTGTTCCCTTAAACTACATTACAATAGTAGGAGTGGTTAAGGGTGAGGAATTGGAGGCTATTGCTTGAAATAATATCATAGTTCTGTGACTTTGGGTACTTTACATAAAATCAGTTTTCTCACCTAGAAATACTCATAGAGTTGATATAAATATTAAAAGAGTTGATATGTGTAAAGGGCTTAGTATAGTATACTACAGAGCAAATAGTTAATATATATTAGAAGTTAAAAATATTTTAATCATAATCTCATAATTTTCTAAAACTGATTGTCAATGATATATTTACTTGAACTAGTATTACTTCATTGTATATGTAAGCATATGCATTAATTTGTTAAAGTCTATTAATAAAAAATAAGTGTAACAGCAGTTTTTAAACATAACCCCATAAATAATAAACATGCTTCCAAGTTCTCAAGAGGATGATAAAAGCCATAAACAGGTCCTTGCCCTGCTGAGTTTCCCTGTGAAGCCAACAGTTCTTCTAGCCTCTCAAAGGCCATGGAAGCTTGAAGGTCAGACACTGTGTTTGTAGGGGTCACCTCCAGATTTAACTCTTATAAACAAGCCACCTAGATCTGTAGCTGTGGCTGTCTGTGAGACACAAGATGCCTTATACATTTGAAATATAGAAAATATGATAAAGAAAATAATCATATCTAGTTACCATATCATACCCATGTATGTTAACTTAAAGGCAAAAAGGAGTGTTAATATCAACTCTTAGTGATAGAACCCAGTTTATTTCTTTCCACCAGCCTTCAAGCTGCATTATCCTCAAAATATCTTAAATACTTAACAATAACAAAAATAATAATTTTGTTTAAAGCCCTATTTATCAGTGGTCCTTTATTGGATTTAGATCTTTATAGAGGTGGAGATCCTGTGTACATTCCTTCCCCCAATCCCTTGACTTTCCAATTTGAGAAAAGCATAACTCCATGGGATTTGAGAGATTCACTTAATGATTTTGAGATGGTTGATTAGCATATTAGATGTCAGAACAACTAAGGACAGGGACAAGGATTATATTTATAGTTTTCCTGATGTCTGTTAGCTCTAATAATGAGAAGGGTCTAATAGGATAGACTTCTTACAGATACTATTGGAGATTTCTCACCACCTCTATTTTCCTGTATTTACAAATTGATGATTTATTTCTAGAACTCTGTACAGATCAAGACAACCTGAATGATTTGTCATTGCCTAGAACTTAAAGTCAAAAGCATCATGGTTTTCATTGGTAGTGAAGGCATATTTATATAGATAGTTGAACATTTTTTCATAATCCATTCATCACTTTGGAAGAATAGTAACTTTAATTAGAATGGATTCCAATGTAAATTAGTTTAAACAATGGCAATATAAAAAGATACCTATAACTAAGTGCACAATTGAAAGCACTTATGAGAATGCATAGAAAGTTAAAGAATATAAAACAATACTTACTGAGAAGTGTTCAAAAATTACTAAACTTTACAATTTTCTTTCTTTTTTTTTGGCTTGAAATTTGCATTGCTTTCTTCCCCAAGACATTTTAAGAGATGCTTCAGAGAACTTCAAATCTTTCAATAATATTTTAAATACCTAGGAAATAAAAACAAAAACACAAGCTTAATATGTTGAAGGAACAGCAACTGGAAAGAAACAGAGAGCAGGGAAAAAGGGAAAAAAATAGAAGTGACTGTAAAAAACCAATAACATACTTAGGTATTATAGTGGCTGATCCATCTGTACTCTACTTTTATAAAATCCTATCTGGATTTTGTAGGAATCCATATACTATCAGTCCCCATCTCTGTGCCACTCCAAAAACTAGTTTATAAACTACTTTTGGGAAATATATTAGCAATATGGTCGTGTATTTAAAACAAGGATAATACTAATAATAATGACATCAAGGCAATATGAGAACTTTAACTTGAGAATTGAAAGAGTTGACCCAAATAAAGGAGCTCAAGCAGAGGCTAACTCATAGAATGTACTTAAATGACAGACCTTGCCCTTGGGGAGGCAGTGGTGCAGCCTAGGACATGAGAATTTCAAGTTTGAGGCCATCCTGGACAACTTAGTAAGGCCATGTCCCAAAATAAAAAGGGATTAGGGGTGTAGATCAGTGGTAGAATGCCCCTAGGTTCAACCTCTAGTAGTGCGGAAAAAATGACAGTCCTGGTGATTGGTAAAACTTGTTCAAAAGAATCACTTTTGAACAAGTTTTTTTTTTTTAACTATCAAATATAGTTTTTTACCATCAAATGGAACTAGGAAATATCAATGGCTATAGACACTGCCTTCCCTGTGCTTTGTTTAGAATAATGTTAGAAATGAACTAATATTTTGAAATTTCATATGTTAATAGATTCAAGTAATTTACATAGGAAGGAGACAGGAGAGGAATTATCTTTCTATTCAGTTCTTGAAAATTTTCAAAGCATTTACCAGCATCCTTAGGATGGGAAGGCAGGATAGTCTTGTGTTTATCTGTTCTCTGTACACATCCCTGTATCACTCGCATTTTTTATCCCATTCAGCCATCCAGTCCACTTGGGAGGCTACTTAAAAGATGTTAGATTAAAAAAGTGGTTTATATCATCATCCTATGTCTTTGACATCCCCATTTTTCTGAAACCTACAGGGATAGGTGAGCACTCTATACCAATACTCCAAGAATACTATCTTTTTTTCTCACACCTGTCTTTTTTAGTGTATGATTCTACTTATCTCCTGGAGACATTTCAGTAGTATAGTTTCTACAAACATGATTTTATCAAGGCTTTGCTTTATGCTTTAGACTTGAAAGTGAATTTCTTTGGGGATAGTTACATCTTACTTGTTCAAGATGAGAAAAATGTAACCATGTCTGAATTTTCAATGCGCTACTGATACACAGTGATTCTAAACTGAAATAATATGGTGCTATTGCCTCCAACTTTTAATTTGCATATTAAAATATTAGGATTGAATATATGGGCTAAGTTAATATATGCAATACATAGACTACTAAAATTATATTTGCGATGTGACACTGTAATAATATACATTTTAACAATAAAAGCTCTTAGTATACTCACAGTGTAGGAAATTTATCTGTGTATCAATGATCATTGCATGATACTCCAATAGGACTTTGGTTTATTTTACCTTTCTAGTGACCTGGGTGATGAAAGTTATTATAATTAGACTGGACAAAATAAATATTTGATAAAGAGGCAATGAAGTTTCAGCAATTTTTTCAAAATTACTAGGGAAACATAATTATAAAATATTTTGTCTTATTTTTTACTCTGAGATCATACACATATCTTCAATTTCTAATTAACAGTATTAGGACGCCAGATTTCACATTAATCTAAAAGGCTCCATGAGTGAACTACAACAGGATGATGAGAGGTTCCTGTTGATATAATATCATGGGTGGAGAAGGGGAGGATACTCATGTTCTGTGGAGTCAGTGGCCCATTAAGAATGTAGTGCTTGCCGGGAATGATGGCACAGGGTTGTAATCCCAGCATTTAGGAGGCTGAGACTGGAGGATCCGAGTCCATGACCAGCCTCAGTTGCTTAGTGAGGACCTCCGCAATTTAGTGAGACCCTGTTTCAAAATACAGAATAAAAAAATAGGACTGGGGCTGTAGCTCGGAGGTAGAATGCCCCCAGGTTCCATCCCTAGTACTGGGAAAAAAATGCAGTGCTGCTAGTTGTACCTTCTTTTCCTCAGAGGAAATACTAGCCACACAAAAAAGGGTTAAGTGGCTAAGATGGGTTAGTGCCAGTGGTATTCGACCCCAGGATCTAGTCAAAGAACTTTGTAGGTCTATTTGTAGATCTTGATATTCACATCAGAGACTCAATAGTTAATTTTACTTACTAAGATAAAAGTTTTATTTATGTGAGTTTAACAGATGCGATGGATGTTATTTAAACTAATCTTTACCATATGGTTCTATTATACTTTACATTATTTTATACATTTTGCATTTTTTAAAAATGGTGTTGATAAATAAAGAACATGAAGTAAAATGTCAACTCTTATCCCTTTTAAAGAGGTTAGACTACAAGATAGTTGATTAGTCCAGCTCTAATTTTTAAACTAAATTGTTTCATGGAAATATTGATACCTGAGTGGCTCATATAATATTTAGGAAATATTCTGATTATATAACCTTGCTTCTCTTCATATAGTATATGCATATTTTATAACAATGACTACCTTGTTGAGTTAAACAAGAGTTAATGTTTTAAAAGAGTTCTTATGCAGTGGTTAATTGAGTCTCCAAGTCAACCTATATTGCATTTACTAACTCTATCTCCATTGACTAAGTCTCCTCACATTTTAATAGATAATACAGTCTAATCTTCTATGTATATATCAACAGATTTTCCTTGGAGGATTAGTTCTACAAAATGCTCTGGGGGAGGGGAGAAAAAGAGTCTGACAAAATAATTTTGTAAAATGCTGTATTTTATGTCTCCAAGGATAGTCTTAACGGATATGAGCATAGCTAAAAGTTCTGAGAAGTCCTACAGTTAAGGAAAAACACTAGTAAATGTATAGCCCAGTATTTTGCAGGTATACTTGCCCATGGTCACTCCTTTTATATAATGCCCTGTTGTATCCCACTAAACTTTAGGTAATGCCATCCAAAAAGATAGTATAAACTTGCATTTTCCTATGTATTTTTTACAGAAGTGAATCTAAGTATATATAAACTAAACTCAGGCAGAAATATATTGCATTTCTATTTTTTAGTGGACTTCATTTATTTATTCTATTCTACCATCTCACTTGGGAACAACTTTTGTTCTCTCATTATAGTCTTTCCAAGGAATAGGCCCACATCTCTCGTTTTTTAAGACATATCTTACCTCAAGTCCCTTATGTTAAAGTCAGTCTTTTTCTTTTCTAGTAGGATGGTGAGCAAGAATTGGAACATGATGAGCTCAGTATGTCTCAAGCCCACTGGCATTCCTGCTTTTCTAAAATATTGTGCCTCTTTCACCAAACCTTCCCTTTATTTATTTTACCCTTAATTTTTTGTTTCCTATTTTCTCTCTAGCTTCCACATATGAGAGAAAACATATAACCATTAACTTTCTGTGACTGACTAATCTCAGTATAATATTCTCTACTTCATCCATTTTCCTACAAATAATATAATTTTGTTCTTTATGGCTGAGTAAAACTCCATTTGTGTATATACCACATTTTGTTTATCTATTCATCTGTTAACTCCTAAGTTGGTTCCATAGTTTGGCTATTATGACATGACTATATTAAGAACTCAAAAAACGTAACACTAAAAAGAAAACCCAGCCAGGCGTGGTGGTGCAAGCTTGTAATCCCAGCATTTGGAAGGCTGAGACAGGAGGATCACAGGTTCGCAGCCAGCCTCAGCTACTTAGTGAGGCCCTTTGCAACTTAGTGAGACCCTGTTTCAAAATAAAGAATAAAAAATACAGTCGGGGGTGTAGCTTGGAGGTAGAATGCCCCTGGGTTCCATCCCCAGTACCACAAAAAAAAAAAAAAAAAAAAGAAAGAAAACCCATTAAAAATGGGCAATTAATTGAATATGAATAGGCACTTCTCAATAGGAATACAAATGGCCAATAAATATAGGAAAAATATTCAACATCATTAGCAATCAGGGAAATCAAGTAAAAATTACACTGATTCTATCTCACTCCAATTAGAATAGCAATCATCAAGAATACAAATAATCATATATGTTGGCAAGGATGTGGGGAAAACAGAAACTCTTATACACTGTTGGTAGGATTGTAAATTAGTAAAACTAGTATGGATGTTCTTCAAAAGACTAGGAGTAGAACCACCATATGACCCATTTATACCACTCCTTGTTATTTTTCTAAAATAATTAAAGTTAGAATAAAATGGTGATGCATACAACTTCCTCTTTCTTACCTCTAATTCTGTGGAACTTCTAAGGTTCTGAGTTAGCCTTTCATGTCTCTTTATAGTACACTGCCTTGGAGACATCATTATTTCCCAGACCTAGAAATTCTGTTTCTATGGTAAAATCTTTCTATATAGACTTTGTTGACACCTATAGCTAAATCATATCACTGACATCTCTGCTTTGCTGTTTCCATGTTAGGAAAAACTACCAGCTAAATCCTTACTTTCTTATTGTTAAATGTGTATTAATATTGTGTTCTTATGCAGACTGGGAATGTCTTCAAGGCAGAAGCCATCTCATGGCATTCATTTATTTACTTTTTAATAGCATACAATATATTTCTTAAATTTACTATATTTCATCTACATGTACTCTACAGATAATGTACACTGAAAACAGCATAAGTATTAATAATCTTAGATGAGCAGCTCCTATTATTTATTGTATTATCAGAATTAGGAAGGAAGGGCTAGGTTATACATCCCTATCTCACACCCTTTTCTACCTTCTTGCTTTAATGTACTTTCTTTTGACAGACCTGCTACCTATTATGGGTTTTCTAACAATTTAGGCATGTAAATATATATCTTTAAACTAGAAAAGCACTCTAATAATACCATACCTAGTTGAAAAATTTAAAGAGATGAAAATATAAGCTATGAGTAAATTGTCTTCTTGAATGTTTTTCTCTTTAAAATTCCAAAATTGAGATGTATGATTTTCATGATCTAAGTAAAAAATAATCTCCTTAACATATTTAGCATCTAGTATTCTGTTCTGGCCTTTTTTCAGATAAAGTATCATTTCAAATTATTATTGACTTAGAAATTCATTTTTTCATCATCAACAATTCAAACAATATCAAGTTGTACCAAATAAGAAAAACATGAAATAATCTTCCTTTGTTAGATTATAGTTGTAAAACATTTATTCCTCTATTCATAGATTTTTTTGTGATTTTTTTAACAAGAAAACAAATGGAATCCAATAGCAGCAAAATATATTTCCCCATACAATTTTATCAATGTGATCATAAAATCAATTTTTGCTTTTTATTAATAAGTCAGAAGAAAATATCAGAAAAAGGGGGTTATAGATCTACCATAAAGTTTATAGAAGGAGCCAAAAGAACCTATGAAATTTTTGTGTTTTCAATAAAGATGACTTGGGGGTAAAATGCTATCATATAGTGAAGTGAATGGATTATAATGATTTTTTTTCCTCTGAATTAAATTACCAGCAAAACTCAACCATGATCCAAAGCTTTTTTTTTTTTTTTTTTTTTTTTTTTGCGGTACTGGGGATTGAACTCAGGATCTACCTCCGAGCTATACCCCCAGCCCTATTTTTTATTCTTTATTTTGAAACCGAGTCTCACTAAGTTACAGAGTGCCTCACTAGGTAGCTGAGGCTGGTCTCGAACCCGGATCCTCTGGTCTCAGCCTCCCGAATGCTGGGATTACAAGCGTGCGCCACCACGCCCGGCTCCAAAGCTTTTTAAATAATAAAATCTCATCTATGGTTGAAGATCAAATTTAGGGACACTACTGGAAATTTATTTATTTTGTCATGTTTAATTTCCCGCTCACCATTTTTTAAAGAAACAAAAAAAAATCTCGTCAAATTCAATATCTAGTGTACAGTAGTGAGTTTATATTTTAGCACTGAGAGTTAAATGCTTATATGCAAAAATGGGATATAAAATAAATAGGGTTTTCACTCCATGAAAAATGGCAGTAAAACTAGCCATTTATCAGCTTTTATTCCTTTTCTATTCCAGAAACAAACATATAGCTAACTTCAAGTGAAATCCATTAGTCACCTAGGGAGATATATATCTCTCTATATAAACACCTTTGCTTTTTAGGTTGTGGCCCTTATGCTAAACTTATCCTCTGAGTTTTCTTATATTGGACATGCCATAAAAAATATCCATTTGAGGGCCAGTCAGGTCAGATTCTCTGAGAGAGCCATTATACTGTCTATGCATCCTTTGTACTTGTCAAATTATGATGTTTTCATTCATTTTCCTTGTACAGATCAGGAAGAGAATTATTATGTATGGATAAAGTTATGGATTGTGTCATATCAGCTACCAAACTTGGGAAATTTATTGTGGGGGTATTCTGTAATGGCCTGGCACTAGGTCGAAAGCCGTTTTCAGTAAATCAATTTATGTTACCTAGTGTGTCTCATGCAGCAAGACAGACAGTATCAGGCTGGAGTCTTTGAGAGGGCTAAAGCCTTTTCAGACAGTGGTGTTATTTAAAGTGTAGCCTAGCAAGGTATGGTGGTGCACACTTGTGATCCAGTACTTGGTAGGCTGAGATAGGAGGATCGCAGATTCACAGCCAGCCTCAGCTACTTAGTGAGGCCCTCTGCAACTTAGCGAGACCCTGTTTCAAAACAAAGAATAAAAAACAGGGCTGAAGGTGTAGCTCAGAGGTAGAATGCCCCCTGGGTTCCATCCCCAGTAGCTTAAAAATAAATAAAAATAAAGTGTAGCTTTATTGCCTGCATATATTTCACTGTGCAGGTAGAAATGAGAGTAGAGAAAAAAGCAGAAGATTGGATTATTGGTTGGGAAATGGATTTTTACTATTTATACCTTTTACCTCAAAATTTGAGGGTCTGGCTTTGGGTATTGAGCCCTTATATCTAAATGACACATCAGAATAGCAGTTGCAAAGTCTTGTGTTTAAACAAGTCCTGAATATACATCTCTTCCTTTGAAGTTGCTGGAATGATTTCATATATCCTTTAGGTTAAGAAGCATATAAGGAAATCCAAACAAGGGAACAAACAACAATTCCTTTGAGGCTGCTTTTTAAGAAATTCTTCAGTGCTAACTGGCAATGGGAACATTTGATACTTCTTTCATTTCTTGCTGTGATGCCCTGTTACCACAAAGTCACAGGCTTAAGCCATTTCCCTTCAACTATATAAGGGGAAAAGTCATTTGAACATTTCAGGTTATTTTAGGAAGTTTAGAAAATAGGGTCGACTTTTTCAAATATGTACATGTCACTTGCTCCTCACCCCTGCTTTCCTTTATCCTCAACATTGTTCCTCCCTCCCTCCCTGACTAAAACTACTCAACAGACACCTGAATGCACCTGTCTACCCTACAAACCAAATTCATTTCATCATTGGTGCCTGCCGGGTAATGCCCTTTTTTCACCTCAACATCCCATTGTATTTCCAGTATTAGACCTATTTCCGCCTTACTGAAAACCCCTTATTGGTACGCACATCAGACTTAAAATCCTTAGTCATCAACTCCATGAGGCTTTTATCTATTTCTCCCTCAGTATTCTCTGGCTTATCTAAACCCTGAATTTATAATCTATAACGCAGCATAGAACGCTAAACTATACATCTGTTTTTATTATTACTTTTGTTGTTTCATATATGTTATGCTTCTTTTACAGTCCCCAATGAACCTTACAGTTAGTGTTAGTATTTAAAAAGCTAAATAATAAATAATAGTATTTTAAGATAAGTTCTTGCATATTTCCATACCATTCTATAGAATAATTGTGCCACCATGAATGAGGTAAGGTTCTTCATCTTCTGTGTGGCACCCTGCATGGTACTTTAGTTAGAAGATACATATTAATGTCCTGGATTACAGGATAGGATCACTGGGAAGTCGTACTTGCATGTGAGCACGAATCAGAGTCTCTTCTAGGTAGCTGGTTACTTGGATAACTCTGAGGATATTAATGATGAAAAGGAGTGGCCAGAGGAAAGACTTTTCCCTTCTCAATTGCAGCACTGTAAGTAAGTGACTTCTGGTAGATCAAATGGACTATTTTGGGGATTCCTGCTCACCCATCTCCTCTGTGTTTTCAGAGCTGCTGTAGAGCTGTTAGAACAGTGAACTGATGCTTTTTGACTTGCCAAACAGTGGGAGCTTTCTATTTAAATAGTTATCCCTTAGAAGAGCTATATTAGGGAGCTCAAAGGAAAGGATTTAAGGGCCCACACAGAGTAGAGAGGCAGCAGATCAGCCACCTACTGGGCCCTTGTTCCTTCCAATGCTTCAAACTACATATTTGTAAGGCAGACGGCCTCCTGCTCACTGAACTGTATGCTCCTCACCTGCCCTTTTGTGTTTAGCAAACACATGGGAAGGACAGCTCTTTGCTGCTAACTTGTCTTCCATTGTTCTCAGTAAGCAATACCACACCAACAATGGGCAGAGATCCAGGTGTGCTGCTGGCACCTACGGAATGTGGTCATAGGAAAAAAAAAAAGAAAAAACCCTTCAGGGGCAAGGAAACCAACTATCCAGACTTCACATGTGGCATTTTCCAAGTGACAAATGTATAAAAAACCAGTAGGCTAAGGACCCAAAGGAAGTAATCGAAATGTGTATATTCCATCCAACTTTCTTATGCTTAAAAATTCATTTAAATTCCATTTAGTCATACTACCAACTTTATCATTTTTATAGTAAAGGAACCTATTTATTTAATCAGACTTACAAGTATATAGCAGAGAGAAGTTGGAATTGTTTTTCTAGCTTTTAAACCTGTAGGAACTTCATTACATCTACAGAGAATAACTTATGCTCTACTGTTATTGTTATAATTTATTTTTCGTGTACCCATTCCATAAGGAAATAGATCTACATACACCAAAGAAGACACAGAAAATATAAGTTAGGGGACTCAATATGCTGCCAGATAAAGATCTCTTTCTAAATCTCACTGAAACCTGACATTCAGAAGTAGGCCAGAAAATAGGCCTAGCTATTCATGCAGATATCTCTGTATTATCATTAAACATCTCCTTGGAGGCAGCTAGTTCTGTGGTGGGTCGACATAGTTTCTTCCACTACATTCTGTTTCCTTTTTATGATATGTGCATTATTATAAAATATTTAAAGATAAGAAAAAGAAAAATATGAGAAAACCATCTCAACAGCCAGATTTAACACATGTTCATGTGTTGTCAAATCTTCTCCAACTTTCTCTTTTTCTTATAAGTAAAAAAATGTTAAGGATCCAGCTAAAGTGTCTCTCTTCACCTCCTCTCTTTGTCACTCTGTTGCTTATGTAATTATGACATACAGGGTTTAAAATTCTCTCAGGAGCTAATTTCTTCCTTAACTCCAAGGTCCACCTTCTGACTCAAGATGTTGGCAAGTGGGCAGTTCAGAATAGTATGGTTGTAATGGGTCTCAAACTTAACTGTCCTCTCATCTGGTGCCACTGGTGTGCAAATATTTTCTTCCCTTGGGAAGGATACCTAAAGTCGCATACTGTAATATCCAGCATCTTTAGCATAAGAGTTTAAGGTGTAGGAGGTATTACCCCAAACCATGCACAACTGTCTTTCAAATCTCAGCCTTTTCTTCTAAGAGGCCCTGATCAATGAAGATTGCTTGTTTTGCACTATGATTTTTTAAAAGCACCATATTGTCTCATCTCCAGACTTCTGGATTTATGGAATAATTTAATAAAATGAGGCAAGGTAGATTATTAGGCTGAAGATCACACTTTTGGCTATCCCTAGTTTGTAAGGGATTTTATCCTTTCCCACTCCCTGGGATACATCATGTTCTCTTAATTTTGTGTCTTTCCAAATCAAAATATAGAACAAAGGTGAGGAAGTAGAAGTTGGCAGTTATGTGGTTTGGGTATTGAATTGTTCTCACATCAAAAGATTTATGAACTGTGCATTTTAAACAGTTCTCGGCTCATGACTCCCTTTAACAGAATTGAGAAAGCAGGTATGGAGGGTGAGGCAAATATTAAAGAAAATGGTCTTGACTGTTCATTCGAGTGTTAAAGACAAAAAATGAACGAAGGTAGGTTGAAGATGTACAATTTAAGACTTAAAACCCCCAATTTTCCAGGACCAAATGGAACAGTAGGGGGTGAATTCAAGACGGTGAGTTTACTAAGATCTGCTCCTTTGCTGCTCGCTGATGCAGCTCTTCTGAGGGATAGAAAATTTAAATAGAAAGCTCTCACTGCTTGGAAAGCAAAAACATTAAGACACTGCTTTAACAGCTTTACAGAATCTGCCATTTTCATCCTGACTACAGTGCTAAGAAGTGAGCAGTAATCTCTGGGGTGGGAGCACGGCCCACAGTCAACACCTATGCTCAGTCTGTGCTTTTTACACTTTCAGTTTTCATTTTCCTTAATCAATATTTACCAGGTGACAATCACAGCTTCAGTGGTTTCTGTTTTCTACCAATCTTTCTGTTGCTGGTACTTTAGACTTTGAATCATTCCCTTGCCTATAATAATTTCCATGGTAATTCCTTTTTTATAAATAGTCACATTAGCTATACCTAATTTTCAGGATCAGGTGCACATTTAAAAAATATAATGGATTAAACAATAAACTCACCAATATGGGCAATTCTTCTTTTCTGGCATATTCTATACTGATCTCACTGTGGCTCAGCCATGTGTCTGTGGTCAGTCATAGGTTGGCTGGGGGCTGGCTGATCTAGGGTGGTTTCACTCACATGTGTGGGAATTGGCTGGCTGTCAGTTGGGTCACATGTCTCTCATAATCCAGCATGTTATCCTGGGCTTGCTTTCCCAATGGTCATAAGGTTCTGCGAGACAGGCAAAAGAATATGCAAGGTCTCTTGAATTCTAGCCTCAGAATAGGTGTATTGTAACTTCTATCACAAACTATTATCCAAAATAAGCCATGAGACTCTTATATACTCAAGGGGAGAAGAAAATCAAGCTTACCTCTTTAGTGAGGAATTGCAAAATTACATTGCAAAGAATGTGGATGCAGAGAGGGACAAAGAACTGTGGTCTTTTTGCCATCTATTGCATGTTCTTAAGCTTGTCCCATGACTCTTAAATGCTTCTAGAAAGGAAATTTCTTGAAACAGCTGATTTGATATACAGGAAATATTGACCCATCATACTTATGAAGAAAATTGAACTACAGAAACAATTATTTAGGTATCACAGGTGTTCACAAGAATAAAAAATGCTGAAGCTTTATGCAGATGAGCCTTAAGGAGATGAGCCCTTTAAGTTCCTAAGTCAAACATTTTTATCCTCCAAGTATCAACTGTTGTACTCTTTTCATCAGATTCAAGCAACTACAAATATGTAAAACTACACTGAAAATTGTGATGTATTTGCTTACTCTCCATCATATTTGGACAAAATAAATACTTCCATAGGTAACATAAATCATATATCATTCTCTGAATTTGGAGTTATGCAAATTTTTATTTATGTTTATAAACCCTAGATAAGATACTCTTGTATTACCTGGTCTAGGAATTTTTACTCTTTTATAAAAGTATTATGCTCATTAAAGATGTTTGGAGGCCTTTGGTAGCTAATCCTCTTTTTAGTGCTATTTTTTCTTTGTTTGGAAAAAAACAACAAAATAAATACATGATTTTTTTCAGTACTGGGGATCAAACCCAGAGCCTCATCTGTGCCTAGCAAGCACTATACCACTGAACTAATCTCCAGTCCTTTTTATTTTATTTTGAGACAGAGTTTTGCTAAGTTGCTCAGGCTGGCCTTGAACCTCTAACCCTGCAGCAACCTCTCAAGTAGCCTGGATTATAGGTATGTACCATCTAACAACATTAAATGTTAATTTTTACAAAATCAAAATATTTCACATAAAATTACTCAAAAGCAATTATATTTAAGAGAAGTTGATTTTACCAGTGAAACAGAATTCTTTCATTACAGAAATGTAGTGACTATGCATCATGAGCATATCTTGCATATCATGCTAAATAAGAGTTGCAGAATTAATACCATGGGGAAGAGAAATTGATGAAAAGAACCCTCATTTCTTGATTTGCTTTAGTATAGAAATATAAAGTTTGTGGCTTGAATGGACCTCCATGATTTTGTGGTATAGTTCTGCTTGAAACCTATATCTGAAGAGGGCTTATTGAATGGTCATCACTAACGGAGTTTAAGCAAAAGCTGATTGACTTTGAGAGACCTTCCTGTGTATCACCATTCTTATCTTCATTAAGATCACATTTTATTTAAGAGATACACATGTAGAATATTGGAAGGGGATTTGGGGAGGGAGGCAGGGAGGGGAAAATGAGACTTGAAGGAAACAGTTTTCATAATGCTATATTCATATATAAAGTTATCAATAATAATCTCCATAATATATATGGAGAGAGGAGGGAGCAGGGTGAGATCTGGAGGGAAATACACCAAGTGCTATATGCATATATGTTTCTATCACTCTGAACCTCACTATGATGTATAATCATAGTGTACCAATAAAAGTATATTAAAAAGAGATACATGTAAATCACAATAAAACATGAAATGTGCTAAAATATGTACATTGGAGACATAGAGAAAAAATAATTTGTTATACAGTTTATTGGTCAGAATTTGGTGCTTGTTTGCATAGGGAGGATAGTGGATTTAAAGAGCTAAACATGTTTGATGCTATTAACTGAAATTGGGAATATCTAATAACAGAATTACTGGGAGCATAGCAGAACACTCTGCATACTCTGTATACATCCAAAGACTAAATCCACATTCATTTTCTCAGCTCAAACTCCATCCCTGACCCAATTCCTAAGAAGTTCTTTAACTATGGAATTCATGGCCAAGAGAGGCTTTAAATTGGATACAGTGCTTTATTTGCAGTTATCTCATTTAACTTATGGCATGTTTGAACAGCCTAGAAAACTATGTTTTAACATTAAACATAAACAATATCTTCTTTGAGAATTGCTTTCTAATTTTTTTTCTTATTTGATCTGTTAGAAATAGATAAAATTCAGATTGTTAATTTTAGGAAAATTGTTATATCATGGAGCCACAGTTGAACTAATGATTTGTATGTATAGAAGATTACCCATTCCAGTTCCAAAGATTTTATATATATATATATAACATTAGGAATACAAGAAACTGGAGGAGTAAGGTCACAAAAATAGATTTGAAGGCAACCTTTTCTATCTTCCTTCTCATTGCTGATTTTCAGTCAGTGATAGGTCTACTTTTTTTTTTCGTTTGTCCTCGTCTTCTCACTAATCTTGGTTTTATTTTTGTTTCAATTTCCCCTAGCTTTCTTCTCAGATAGTATCTATTTCCTTTCCCCAAACCCTAATTCAAGCATTACCATTCTCTTACTGGAGTAGCTTTCACAACAACCCAATCAGTGCAGTTCTGTACAATTTCTTCCAAGGGCTTATTTGATCATCATCAAGAAGAAAATTATCTACCCTTAGAGCTGGGCTAAACAAAAGGGCAAAGCAGGTAATGCACAGGATTGCAAACCTTTCTTTTATTATTCTGCCTCAGGCTTCCAGATACACTGGGAAAGTTCTTGGCTTTCTTTTTCTTTTTTTCTTTATTATCTCTCTATATCTATCTATCTATCTATCTATCATCATCATCATCATCATCATCATCATCATCATCATCATTGTTTCAGTACTGGGGAGTGAACCCAGGGTGCTTGACCTGAGTTTACTCCTACCCAATTTTATTTATTTATTTTTTTTTTATTTTGAAGCAGGGTCTCTCTAAGTTTCTGAGGCTGGCCTTGAACCTGCCACACCCCTGTTTCAGAATTTCAAATAACAGAATAAATCCTTGGTTTCTAATCCCACAGGATATATGGGACACTTCCTGAGATTCCTGAAAATGTTGCTGTTTCTAGTTCATCCCTCTTTTCCAATCTTCATCCTTTCCCAATTCAACTTTCCCATTCATGTACTGAAACTTATCTCTTCTAGGAATTTGGTTCTTGGTGTACTTCCCTCCACATCCCCTCTGCTACCCCCTCTTCCCTCCCTGTACTTACTAGCAAAACTTAGTAAGTCCCCATATCACATTCCTCTCATAGTCCCCTTGTACTTTTCTACTTATCTCTCTACATTTATCCAGAGTCCCTTATGTTTCCTGTTTTCTCTCTAGCTGCCAAGTAGAGAGAACACATATGACCCTTGATTTTCTGAAACTAGTGATCTCACTTACAATAATGTTCTCTAGTTCTATCCATTTTCCTGAAAATGACATAATTTTATTCTTTGTGGTTGAGTAGAATTTTATTGTGTGTTCTATAAATTGTAAGGGGGATAAAAATAATTCCTGATGGAAATAATTCATACTGGGCTTACAGTGAATGATTTAAAATCTATAGAAGATATATTAGTTTTAAATATAAAGAGACTCCTGATTTGAAAATATACATGGACATATTATGTATGGATCCTAGGTGCTTCTGTGAATTCATTCACAAATGCTTGTTAAATGCTTACTCTCTGCTAATGGCAAATAAACAAACATACTCCTTTTTCCATGGAGCTTATATTCAAATGTGCAAGATAGAGTTTTAGGAGCCTAGATTGCCCCATAAGCAGGAATGAGGCAAAAGAGTAGAAGCAGAATGTTTTGGAAACCCAAAAATCAGAAGTAGGTGATAAGCAATGGTGAGAGAAACAGTAGGAAGTGTGAGCTAGATTAAATCCCACCAGGAGCCTCCTGAGAAATCATATAGAATAAAGGCATGGTTTATCTATTGTGGCTACTTACTGGATCTGTTTCCCATTGCCTCTTTGACCCAGTGGCTGTAGACTGCCCCACATGGTGTTTACCTTCTTTTTTTTTGTTACTGAGGATTGAACCCAGGGGACATTCTACCTCAGAGATACACACCCAGCCGTTTTTAAAAAAATTTGTTTTGAAACAAGTTCTAAGTTGCTGAGAATCACACTAAGTTGCTAAGGCTGTACTTGAACCTGTGATCCTCCTGTCTCAGCCTCCCAAGGACTGGTATTACAGATGAGTACCACCACACCTGATTTGGTGTTCACCTTCTTTTGACTCCACTTTTTACAGCACATCAGCTGATTCCTGAAATTGTCCCACTAAGTGATAGGAGAGAAAGCAATAGAAAGAGTATCTGAGGAGAGACACTTACAGGCAACATCTGTGCAATCATGGTAGCTGTATCAATAGCCAGAATACAAAGGTGAACTAAGAAGATCTAAGAAAAGGGTAAGAACATTCTATTGCTCTCTGTAACCCTGATACAGGGAGAAAAAGAATGAAACAAATAAATATATAATTTCAAGCTGCACATGGTGGCACATTACCTGTAATCCCAATACTTGAGAGGCTGAGATAGACCACAGCTTTCTTTTCCATCACAGCCGGTGTATTACTTTCATCTTATGATTGTAAGTGGAGTGATACATGTCTGCACATCATGGCAATGTTTAAAGCAGGAAGAATGAATGAGTGGCAGAGAAATGGTAAGTTGTGTGGTTCAAAACACTTTCCACCTAAGCCTTATCAATGTCAAGGTTTTCCCCAAAATGCTACAACTTGCAATATATACAATTTATATGTAATTAAAATATAATATATTTGATACATATGTAAAATTGACACACACATACATAAATGAATGAATGAATGAATAAAATTGATCAAAACTAAGTCAATCACTACCCCAAATTACAAGGAAATGTAAGAAAGCAAATACATTTAACTGAGTATATGGACACTCTACACAAAAGTCAGAGGATTGTTAAAAAGAAGAGGACGAGAGATACTGGTTAGAACTAATAAACTTTGCCATACTAAGAAACTCAATAGTGAGACAAGAGTCCTTGCAGGCACTGGATAAATAAAAAGCATCTTCCTAGACCATCATTTTTTGTGATACTGGGACTGAACCCAGGGATGTTCTACCTCTGAGCTAGACCTCAGTACTCTATTTATTATTTATTTATTTTATTTTATTTTATGGCACTGAGAATTAAACCCAGGGGCTTTCTACCTCCGAGCTACATCCCCAGTCTGATTTTATTTCTTATTTGGAAACAAAGTCTCACTAAGTTGGGGAGGGTCCCACTAAGTAGCTGACAGAGGCTGGCTGCGAACTTGCAATTGTCCTGTCTCAGCCTCCCAAATACTGGGATTACAGGTGTGCGCCACCATGCCCAGACAATTATTTTATTTTGAAACAGTGTCTTGCTAAATTACCATATGCCAGCCTTGAGCCTATGATCCTCTTCTTTCAGCCTCTCAAATACTGGGATTACAGGCATGTGCCATCCCACCTACTTGTTAGATCTTATTAGGTGATTTGAAGAAAAAATATTTTAAAAATAACATGGGATAGAATATAGATAGGACATGAATATTTAAGGTTAAAATTGGGCAAAATACAACTTCATCTTCTACTGTGCTCTTCTTCCCTTTCTAATGCCAGACCCTTGTATCTTTCTTTTCCTGTTATAATCTTAGCCCTTTTCAATCTCTGATCCTTTTGCCAGGAATGCTCTTCTCCTAAATCTTATATATGAGCAGATCTCAAATGTGAATTTTAACAAAAATCCTCAGATATATGTTCCCTGTCCAACCACACAGCCTCTCAGTCACTCTCACTCAGTACCATTAACATGTAATATTTTCAGTTTATTATTTATCACTATGTATTTGTTGTGTGTTCTTCATCCTCTCTCAGGAGAATGTAAGCTCCATTTAAGCACATGTGGTAAGGTGCTGTTCATCATAGCTATGCATGCAGGAAAAGGTGAGCTCTCAGTTTGAAGTAGGACACAAGGAGAGCTCATAAACCATGTTAAATCTTCACTGATGTATGTGTGTATGTATATGTATATGTATATATATATTGCATTCTTGAAATTAATTTTGTCTTTTTTTTTCCTCTTAGAAAAATCACAGCTAATCATGGCACATCAATAGGATATTGGGTATTTTCAGGGGAAAAAGTCATAAAGGCT
The DNA here is from genome assembly GCA_004027655.1 of Graphiurus murinus. NCBI lineage: Eukaryota > Metazoa > Chordata > Mammalia > Rodentia > Gliridae > Graphiurus > Graphiurus murinus. The sequence continues at coordinate 66,662 of PVLC010002910.1, forward strand.
ATCTGATTGAAAAGAACTGTAAAATTTGTTGAAAAATATATTGTGTGTGCCTCCTTTTTTCCTGTATAAATGTATTTTTAGTTTTTTTGTAAATGTCATTTGATGAACAGGAGACAATTAACTTGCAAAAACATTTTGATCACACTTTGGTTGATGATTAATTTTTTAAGACACAATCCTTTGCTTTGTCTTCTCATTACCAGGCCATTATTTCATTCTTCACCTCCAAAATCATAACTTTAGAAATGTATATTAAGGACATTAAGTTTTAGAAAAAGTATTTAGTTCAGGAATTAATAGACAGAAATCTTCTTGTTGATATCTTGGCGTATTTTTTAGAACAGACCCTCTATTTAAGTAGGATGAGAAATAACACACATCAAGGGAAGAGGAAGTTTCCAGGTCAACAATTAGATAATTTTTAAGCAAAAATTCTACAGAGGAAGGAGAATATGTGAAGAAAAGAATTTTACACATCCCTCTCCCTTCATTAAGACACTTTTCATATATGAGGTGAAATTATCTCCTAGTCCAGATTTAAGGATCTGAAATAAATAATGAAATATTGTTTAGTAGAGATAAAATGAATCCTCATGTGTCAAGGAATGGAGCAGGGCAACAAGAGTAATCAAGTATATTGAATAGTGTCTTCCATCAATATAATTCAGACTTGCTCTGGCTTCCCAAGAGCATTTTCATATTTCATTGCTCAAGTAAAATACCCATCTTGTCTTATCTTGATCTTTCCACATTACTTATTTCCTTATTAGTTTCCTCTGTAAGCCTGCTGACTGGAAGTTCACGGCTATGAGAATATATAGTAATGGACTTAATGCACAAAGTTTTGGCAATGATACTTATATATGTGCAATGGCATACATGTTTTCTTAGTTGCATTTCAGACCTAATAGATAATCAATAAAGGATGGGAGAGAGAGGGGGAGAGAGGGGGAAGAGAAGAGAAAAGAGAAGAGGAGAGATTTATTCACTAGCTGATTTAACACTGAATCTATATAGTCTCAAATACATGAGGTGGATGTGGAAACCTTGTTTATCTAATACATGTACCAAGAAAGAGTCTTGCAGGAATCAGACTCACTCAGAATAGTGTTGTACAGCAACAGTGTGATTATATTGATATTTTTCGTGTGGACATTAGAGCACTGTGGGTGGTAAGAGTCTGGTTTTGGTGATCACACAAATATAGGCTTGCCTCTGTTCTTTTGTTATTGGTCCTGTAATAATGGACAAGCTACTTAAACATTCTGACCCTCAGATTTTTCCTTTGTAAAGTGGGACTCCTTCCCTTAAGAGTATAAGTATAAAGATTGAAGGATATATAAAACATTTTAACACGTTGCCTGGCATGAAATGAGTGTTCATTATGTATTAATCTCCTTCCCATTCTCCCCCTGGGAGCAATGAGTAATTCAGATTTGGTAATTCAGTTGAGAAGAAATTTCAGAATTGTATAAAAGGCATTATTGCTTATATATTCATTCATTAGTCCCTTTATTATCACTGAGTATGCTATTTGCATTACATAGTTTAGTCATGGTGTGTATAATTTGAATTTAACTAGAAACAATATTACTTTCACCAATGTTGCTTCTGATTAAATTACCTGGCATTCAGCTAGGTTGGAAGCACTGGTATTTCTAGTAATTTTGAAATTCCAAAGAAAAGTAACCCCCATACTCTATGCTAATTTCTAAGTAATCAGATCAACAGTTCAATTGGCTGCTTTGCCACATTTGTCCTAAGGGCAGAAAACAGAAGTATCTAAAAGATGGCAGGCCCAGCTCAAGTTTTCTGTCTTAGCTTGAATGCCCTCAGAAACAGACCTTGAGCCAAGAATTCAAGGGCAAGTGATATATTGAAGTACTATGAGGAATTTCCAGTGAAGGATCAGAGAAGCAGAACAGTAAAGGGAAAGAAGTCAAGAAATGGTTCAATTCTAGGTGAAATCCAAGGCTGGGTCTGATCCTATAGAGAGCCCTGAAGCATACATTGTACCACTGAGTTTGTTTTGTTTCAAGGCCTAGGAACTGTCATTGTGTAATCCAGGACCATGGTCTATAGGCTGCCCCAAGGAATATAAACTCTCAGAAACTTTTGGTTCTAAGTTAGGGTGAAATAGCTCCAATAGCTAAGGTCAATCCTCAGAAGCTGCAAGTGTAATCCCTTATCACAAAACACAGAAGAGTTATGAGGTAGAACACAGCACTGGTAACAGAGATAAAGGTCTTCAGAGCAAATAACTAATTGTATAATATTCACTTTTCATGGTTCCTTGTATTTTCTAAATCAGACACATATAAAGGCCATCAGAACATTATCATTTCCCAATAAAGTAAGTTGTTTTAATAGGTGGACCATGTCCAAGTATTGTAGGGACTTACCTGAATTGAATTTTGCATACTTATGAAAGGTCTATTTCATTATGCCTTGAGGGTATTTTATAACTGCAAATATTTGAATAATTACTGTTATGGCACTCAGCATTTATTGAAATGTAAGATATGTCAAGCTATATATTAGGTGATTTATGTGCTTTACTATCTTACCAAACACTGCATGTATTATTTTAGTTATGAGGAACATAAGGTTTAGGAAACTTTCAGAAATTTTGTAGCAAGGAAATGGCTAAACTAGTTCCAGACTCCCTTGCTCCTTCAAATAAACTTGATTTTCCAATTTAACTAAAATAACAGGATGAATGACATTATAGGAAACCACCGGTATTATTTAATTCTTGCTCTACAACAGATTATTCCAAAATGTAACATAATACATATTTACCATCCCATAGGTTCTATGGCTTAGGGACTCAAGAACAGCTTTATCTTGGTAAACCTGGCTTGTTCTCTCACATGAGGTTTCCATCAAGATGTTGGCTAGAACTGCAGACATCTGAAGGCTTGCCTGGAACTGTAGGACCTCCTATCAAGGTAGCTCATTCACATCACTGCCAAATTGGTACTGGTTTTCAGCAGGAATCCTCAGTTTTTTTACCACATGGACATTGCCATAGGAGTACAAACAGAAGTCGATTTCTTCCAGGGTGAGTGGTTCAGGAAAGGGTGAGTTGGAAGCTGCAATGTATTTTGTGAATTAATCTTGAAAGTCACATACCACAATATCCATAATATCTTACTGGTTATAAGTTCAACCCCACTCAGTGATTGAGAAAACTATATAATGCCATGAAAACCAGGAGGGAAGGGTTATTGGGGGGCAATATTAGATGCTAGTTATGGTACTACTATTCCTTTCTTTAACTTAAATGTGGCACTATGTTTGTCTCCCTTGAGGAATTTCTAAGTACTTTTATGCTCCCACCCAAGAAAAACTTAATTGAAAGTAGCTACATAAAAAACACATTAGTAAGAAATGTAGATGTTACCAAATATTTAGAAATATCAAGAGAGTTTACATCATATACCACTAGATAGAAACAAAATGAAATTTTCCTTTACACTTGCCTGCTTTCTTTTCCCAAATCCCTCTCTTTCAGCTTCCAGCTGTCTCATTTCTCTTTATCTCTTTCCCAGCCTCTGAAATCTCCTCCATTGTGCCAAAAAATTCAATTCTGGTTCTGAGCTTACAAACACATTTCCACCAAAACAAAATTCTGATAGCCATTCTCATTTTCTTTAGAATGCAGGGATCTTTTCTATATCATGGAAATTGTACATCAAAGTAGCTTATTGCTATTTATTCAACAAAAAGGGTGAAGAGAAAGAGACAAATATATTTTCTTGTTCAGAAAATATTTCTCCACTAATTGTTTTATTTATATGATGCTCTTATGGAATAAAGTTTTTCTTCTGATTCAGGGAGGACAGTGATCCTTGAGTTTCTTGGTGACTGGAAGCTACACTTGTTGGAAGTTATAGCTCTCAACATTTCGCCATTGAGTTTGTTGCATCCTTTCTTATCCTGTCATTGAGCTTTTATCCAACTAGCCAATATCCTGCTTTTTTTCTTGGGAATATTCTCATGATTTCTGTTTTTCAGTTTACACACTTCTGGAAGGGAGATGTAAATTTTGTCCCTGAAGGACATAAGCAGTTATGAGTGGGTACTACTTAAGTTCTCTAGCTTTGTCATGCTCATTGATGCACCCCCTCCCCAGCGCCCTGCACTCAGATGGTTCACATGTCTGTTAATTGACTCTAATTGAGGTTCCCTGGATGGGAGAAGTAGTGAGAGCAGAGGCTTTTCTGCCTGTATAATCCTTACTAATGAGTTCCAATTTACTTTGATGCTCCTCTTGATTTTCTTAAACTAAAAAAAGAAAAACTTTTTGGCAAATTCCATGTGAGTTCACCATTGAAATCTAAGTTCAAGCTATAATTTGTGTGCATTAAAAATTTTATCAAGTAACGTATTTGCTCTGTATCAGCTCACACTTTTATTTGGAGGAGACCAGTAAGTTATGTCTATAGAATATTGATGGCAATTTTGAGGGACTAGATATAATTAAATGTAGTTATGCCTCTTCATTTTCATACCCATTCATAAAATATGAGATATATTGGTTATGTTGTAATTAAAGGCTAAAAACAAGAAGGGGCTATTATAAGCTAAGTAGAATGGCAAGCAGTTTGTTTTTGAGGGTGATATAATCTCTTTGGGGAACATTATGAGTAAAAGGGGAAGGTAGAAATGAGAGAGTCTATTCAGAGCTAATTAGAGATAAATCTGGATGTAACAGAAGAAGAGAGTGAGAAAGAAGCCTGGGCAAGGAGGATCCTCTGAATTGTGGAGGGCCTTGTGTAGCAGGCCATACTTGGGATAGTATGTATAGGCAACGAGGACGTAATGATAACCTAAAGAGACATATAATGAAAATTTTGCTTTTGGGAGAGTTAAGCCCAGTCACCACATATATAGCATTAATGCAAGGAAAAACTGGAGGCAGGAAGAGTAACTTAGAGAAAAATCTCAGAAGTTGGAAATGAGAGAGAGGAATTGAGCCTATGAATATTCCAATGCAAATTAATGCTCTATTTTTTCTTTGCTGTTCTTAAATCTAGGCTTTTTGCAATATGCTTTGAAAATATGATAATTATATTGATTTGTAGAATCACTGATTCTTTTTCTAACTCACTGGTGTTTGTAAGGCACATTGTGAAAATTTCATTAACTAGATGTCTTGGTAAAGTTTGCAAAACGTTGAAGCTCTTAAAATGGCCTTGCAAATCTACAAAATCTATGAGTGTATTGTGCTTGAAATTATTATTGAAATGTGTTTTAAAGAATTTTCACTTAGGCAAAAACTGAGTAAAATCACTAAATGTATGCTACTTCTAGACATATTAGTGCAATCATATTTTATTACTAACCTAATGCCACTTTAATTAATTCCAGGTAATAGCACAATCACAGCACACAACTTATCTTTTCAAAAATAATTCCAGTTGTAGATTTTTTCAGTGCCGTGTTGTATATTTTACCTTTCTAAAGAGCAGAGCAGTGTGACAATTCTGAATATACATGTGCTTGCTGAAAGCGATAAATTGGTGATTTTCTCCTCTGTGGGACAGAAACAAGTCAGATGGATATAAAGAGAAAATCCTACAAGTAATACTTTTAGAGCACTTCTTAGTAGCAATTTCAATTTGTCACCAGCACTATATGTATTCCCAACTGTTACTCCTTTCGTTCCATAATTTTTATTCTCAGATCTTTCCATTTCATATCCCAAAGATAACATTTGCTCAAACATAAAAATAACATTTAGCTGCCTTTACATGGCCCTTGCGAATTTATCTCTCACTTCTTTTTTCCCTTAGTTCCCTGGTAGCCTTGAAAAATACCCAAGTTGGCTGAATTCTAAACTGAATGACTGTGACATCTCCACAGTAGCATAATTCCAAATGCCTATTTGATAGTTCCAATTGATGGCTAATCGACCCTTCAAATTTAGCATGCCTAAAACAGAGTTCTTATTTATTCCTCTCCTCTCAGCCTTAATGAACCTCCTCCTGCTTCTCTACTTAGTATATGACACTATCAGTACATAGCAGCCCAGATTTAGAATGATAATGATAATTTTAAAAATATAAATAAATAAAATCTAGATATCATTTTATGTTCTTTCTCTAAATCTCTATGTGGTGTAAATTCCAAGAAAATTTTAAATGCAAAATATATTCTAAGACTAGATACTTCTCTTTTTTTCTTTTCTCTGACCTTAGTTTACCCCTATATCTCTTTAGGAGGATCCTTACCAGTTTTTCTCCTCCTCTGATCTATTTTGTCCACAGTGTGTTGATCATGAAAATTTAAATTTTGAATATTCTGCTGTAGTGGGGAAACCTAACTCTACAGAGTCTTAGTAGGGATGAAAAAAGGGCAAATTAGGATAGGTTTTTTTATTATATTTTAGGGCTTGGGCTGAGTAATTTTGTTAGGTGGGTCTTGCTATGCAGGGATTGGTTGAAATTGGACAGATTTTATTCCATGGGCTTGATTGTTAGATACATTTGAGTGAGTGGCTTTTGATTGGTGGGTACTATAAGAAAATGATTTTGAAGTGTGTCTTGACAAGTATGTTACTGAGTTTTCTCACAAGTCATCTTTTGGGAGCCCATGTTTCTTGGACCAAGCACTTGGGTTATTTTTGCTTGAAATAAGTACTCTAACAGAGGCAGAAATGTATGCCTGGTTCTAGTTTCATAGGGAGAGGGAATCATGTTTCATAAGCACTTAAACTTAAAACAACTCCTCATATCTCTGCTTATAATCCTTGAAAGCCTCCTGCTGCAATCAGAGTAAAAATCCAAATTCAGATTAGAAGATCCTAGATAATCCTTCCTTTATCTCCTCATGCAATTCAATTCATTCTATTCTTCTCCTTACTGTCTATGTTGCAGCCACACTAGCCTTTCCCCTCATTGAATAAACTAGGCTCATTCCTATTATTGTTGGCTGCCTCTGCCTGGGAAAACAGTATCTCATCATAACTTTATCTGTGTCTCTGAAAGGGCAAGACAGGGTCAAAATTTATTAATAACTGAAAGTATAAGGTGTTTTTTTTTTCAGAATGGAGACTTTATTAGGATTGAATGAGAACTTGGTTATAACAGCTAGGATTAGTGAAAACAGAAAAGGCAGGATATAAAAAGAGGGTTTTAAAGAATCTTAGAATGAAAACTATTTTTGACTCTATTAAGCATTTGATGGTTCTTTTGGAAAGTCCCTATAATGACCAATCACTTGCCATGCCAAAAGAGGGAAAAAAAATGATAGAATAGCAAAGTTACATTATTGTGGATAGATAAGGGTAGGAAATTATGGTACTCAATGCCAAAGCTAATTATAGAGGTAGATGGTTTGTGTTCTCAGCACGTAAGAACAATGCCTGGTACATAATAAGAGCTTAATATATGCAAGTTTTAGTATTCACTTATCTTCATGTAAGTCACAGGGTTGGCGTTTGTCTAAATCTCAGGTCCTGGTGCAAACAGTGCCTGACGCAAATTAGATATTCAATAAATCATTATAGTATGAATTAATTTATTTGCTTACCTGTTTACTGTCTATTTCTTTAACTAGGAGATACACTCCTTGATGGGAGAAAACTTGTCTTTTTGTCCACAATATTCCAAGGGCTTGGATCAGTGTCTGGTACACAGCACATAGTGCAAATTTCTTAACTAAAGTTAATAAAAGTAAGTATCACCAACAACTTTGAATGTAAAACCAGCTCTTAGCCCTCCACTGAAAGGTGTGGGTCCAGAAAAATAATACCAAATAAAGGACAGAAGAAGAAGAAGACAAATTCATATAGTTTGGTCAATCTTAAAAATTGTTCAGTATCTTCTCTTTCCCTTTATATTAATCAGTTTTAACCCCAAAGTCAGGGACACCATCATAGGAAGCAAGCAGAAAGGGGACTTGCTGGTTGTGATCTGTTATTGAGTTCTTCCAGGATAATGGAAGAAACAACAGGGGAAGTACCATCCTCATAGAGATGGGGCTCCTCCAGAGCTTGCACATAAGTATGTTCCTTGCTACTAGAAGGCACTTAGGTGTGATGGAGAGTCTAGTTTAATGTATCTCTAGTTGGTGAACACCATCTAATACCAATCACAAATCCTCTGTGTGTCTCTGACATGCAGTGGCACAGAGGAGCTTTTATCTAATCTGCATTTTGTTCTTCTCTTTGGTGATCATGCATAACTTCAACTTCAGTTTTCCCCAGAAAACTGTGTTTGTTGTGTTTCTGGAAAGCCTAAACCAGGACATATGAAGGATATCATGCTCTGGAGTCTGTCTACTTCTTATGATTGGCATGCCTTAGAAGAGTTATTTCATCTTCACTTGCTTAAAGTTCTTCAAGAGGAAATTAAGTAGCTTGGATGACAGTCATGGCTTCTGAATTGTGCTCTGGGGAACATTAGTGTGGGGTGAGACTGGATGGTAGATCTTAGGCAGGCCTCTGGGAACAGCAAGTAGGTAGCCCATATTAGTGCCCTGAAGATGATGCAATCCTGCTCTGATCTGCTCTATCTGTACAATTTCCTTAGAAGAGAGGAAGCTCCTATTTACAAAGCAGTTTTTATTAGTCCTCTGTGTACAATTTCATTTGAAGAGAGAATCTACTATAAAAAAGTAGTTCAAAGAGCACTGTACTTAAAAACAAAAGGAGAAAAAAATGAGTCCACTTCTTCTTTTATTTGTATGGCCTGCAAGCTAACAATCGTTTTGATATTTTTTAAAAAACTGAAAAGCCTATTTCACAATGCATAAAAATTATACATTATTCAGAATTCATTGTCCATAAAGTGTTATTGGAACACGGCCACACCCATTTGCTTCTGTACTGCCTATGACTGCTTTTTATTATCGGTGAAGGTTCAACAGCATAACAGTATTTGCCACAGTGACTATATGATCTACAAAGCCTACACTGTTTACTATTGGGCCCTTAACAGAAAAAAAAATGCTGAACCATGACCTAAATGATTGCTAAGATCCCTTTCTACCGCCATGTGTGTCTTATTCAACTTTGTGGAACCATACTGACTAGCTGTATAAAATTCTGCTGAAAGCAAATTGAACCAAGTCAGGACTCTTTTCACTATATTAAAAAATCCATTTAATTTTGTTTACAAAGATCTTTTGCATTTGAGAACATATATTACGTATGTTATCCATATCTTTCTATCTGCCCTCATCTTCATTCCAAATTCTATTTGGTACTTTCTACTTTGATATGTTGAATATTGTTGTCATATTTTAGTAGAGTAACATAAAATAGCCTGGCTCCCTTGTAATATAAGTATTTTAGCATGGTAGAGTTATAGAGTTATAGGGACGCTTGAGATGCTATCCAATCTCTCCTACTCTTTCTGGACAGAATTGCACTTTAAGTGAACCCCAGAAAGGGTTTGGTTTATGGTACTCTTTAAAATCCCTAGAGAAGAGCATTTCCAAACACTTACTTTGTAGTGCATCAGCTGTCAAATGATTTGCAACTTGGGTGCCTATGTCTGACCAAAAGGATATTTAGAGTTGTTCCACTTTAGGACTTTAAATACTTTATTAACGGGCAGTGCTTCCAGCTACTAAAACCTGTATTTTAAATCTGAGTTGGGTCTTAAATCCAGGGAACCACAGCTTCTCAGCTGTTATCTTCCAAGGGGACTGATTAAGGGGTAGAATCCAGACACTACTTGATTGCACACTATTTTCCTCTGCACATTGTGAAATCCTTGTGCATAGGATTCCTTTTTCAATATTGGGAAGCCACTGAGCCTCTTTTTGACACACTTCCTCATGTGAGTGATAATAAATTTTCATTTTATTTATACTGTATAATGCGGTTCTTTTCGTAACTCTGATTTGAAAGACAACTACTGTTGTGTTCTCCAAAGTGGTTTTTGATGGAGTGCTGATTATGTTCCACCTCAAGAGTAATACTGAGGAGGATAGCAATTACGTTATTGCAGAAGGGAGATCCAGCTGACAAATCTCTGAGCCTTCTACTATATTATGGAGGGGGCAGTAAATGTAAAAATAAAGTTTTGACCAAGGAAATTATGTTATCTACATATCATTAACAGGTTTCAGCCTTTGTAAAACAGCTGCATAACCGTGACAGGAATTTTTTCAGTAGAGCAATAAAAACATTGAGGGAAATATGTGTCCACTAATAACACGGGCTGAATCCGGGGTTTAGTGGTTCATGTGGGAACTAGATTTTAAAGCAAATCTAGCTTGAATGGGTTATTGTTCTGGATAAAAGGCCAGCTTAATAAATTAGTCCTGAGAAGAGAAGTATGTCACATTTAGCAAAAGAGGAAGAAAAATTCAAATAGAGCCAATCTTTTCAATTGTGCCAACAATCTTATCACATGAGTTTTCACACTTGTATTTTAGCTCAGCTCAAGGAAGCTTGATCTGGAATTTTTTTGTTTGCTTTTGGTATAACATAGTACTTCAATTTTGCATAAAAATTTTTTGAGAATACTTTAACTTTATGTTCTTTAAAGCCTTCTATGGGTCAGGCTGTCCTTTGCAAGCTCTATTTTTACCATTAAAATTCACACTGAAGCTTATATACCAGACCTGTATGTATGTATGTATGTATGTATGTATGTATGTATGTATGTGTGAATGTATACAAACACACACACACACACACACGACTGTATGTGTAAAAGTTAAGGAGTGTAACAATAACAATCTGTTCAACATTCTAAATCTACTTGAGCAACCTTTTATGCCTGGTCCTGTGCAATACAGTGAGGAAAGATCTGCTTTTTAGGGTCAGGAGGCCTCTCAAGAAAGGCATCCTGATAATCACAGCATTAAATCTAAATTCTTTTGTTAGGTAGCTAAAGTATTAACTCATTTATAACCAGGCCCCTTACAAAACTCAGAGGAACCTACATTTGGGTAGAATTATATAACGCATAGATCGATTTTGTGTCCACCATCATAAGGTTTATTTTATTTGGTCCATGGTATGTTGTCAACAAAAATTAATTACATGCTAAAATAAATCAGGGATTAAGAAGAGTTGAGGCTCACAGAGGTTGATTTCTCCAATGTCATTAGGCTAGTATGGGGCTAATGCAGGAATGAATATTTCCTGTTCCAGGAAGTTGAAGTTGGTCAGTCTCCTCTTCACTCTCTCCCTCTCTTCTCTCCCCTCTTCTTATCTCTTCTCTATAATTTGGTATACTGCCTCAGTAAAAATAAACTCAAGGGCCTTTTAAAAATAATAGTTACTTGGTATTCAGGATTTAATTTTGTGCATGCTTAGTACTAAATTCTTTACATTTAAGCGTGGTTTGGTGGTATATGCCTATAATCCCAGTACTTGGAAGACTGACACAGGAGGACCACAGTTTCAAGGCCAGTTCCAGCAACTTGGCCAGACCCAAGTTGCCATTTCAAAATAATAGGAAAAAAATGGGGCTGTGGGTGTAGTCCTGACTCCCCTGATTTTTCTTTTTTTCTTTCTTCTTCTTTTATTTTTTTTTTTTGTGGTGATGGGAATTCAACCCAGGACATTCTATCTCCAAGCTACACCCACAGCCCTATCTATCTGGCACATATGGAAATAAACTATCAAGCACAAGGAAGGAAAGCATTGATATTCGTTCAGCAACTACTATGTGCCAGACACTGCACTTGGTACTTGATATATTTAGATGTTATAAAGACCCTGCAATATCTCTTAAAAGTTCTGTAATTAAATTAGAGGTGACTGAGGCTCATAGAAATGAAGAAATTTGCCCAAATACTTTAATTTGACACATAAGAAAATACAAATAACCCCAAAACTTGGGCTGAATCTTCATTTTCAGGAGTGTATATGGAGAAATATGTTTTAGAATAAAACTGCTAGGCTGAGTCTCGGGTCCAGACAAAATAGGAAGCTTAAGAAGCTCTTTTTCTTGTCTCTTGGGAAAGGGATAGGGTGGGGGTGGGGGAGTTGAGATGGAAAACCAGGTCTATTTGGGACCAATTTAGTTTCCGTTTAGAACACTGAACTGCCTCCAAAGAAATTAAACTCATGACCTTGGTCTACATGAAATGAAGCCAGATAAATTAACCTGACATACACTCTTATATAAGAAATCCTTGAAAAGGAATAGCTGATGAATTCAGGTGACCATATTTCCTGTAAGAAAGTTCAAGTTTTAAAAATACTAAGTAGTTACTTTGGTGTACTATACTATGATCCTATCAATATTATACAGGAGAACATATTTTTTTTTACTCTTTGTGACTGACTATTCTCACTTAACATGTTTTCCAGTTGCATCCATTTCTCTGCAAATAACATGATTTTGTTCTTTATGACTGAGTAAAATTCCACTGTGTACATATCCCATAGTTTTGTAATCCATTCATCTGTTGGTAGACATCTTGGCTGTTTCCATAGTTTGACAATTGTGAATTGTGCAGCTATAAACATAGATACACATGCATCAGTTTGATAATTTGGTTAAAAAATATTATATAGGAAATGTAAAAAATGGTGAAAAATTGATTCTAGAGTACTGTAATCTACAAAGCATACCACTGTGTCTTGATCTTACATCTCTTATTCTATACTCTAAAAAATAAAGTTTCTTGATGTTCCCATCAGCAAGGAAAACAGCAAATACTTTGTAATACTTTGTGGTAGTAGTGATCATTATAAAACACTTTCTGTTAATTATAACGTAAGCAGAATCTGTTCAAAAATAAAATTTCTTATGGGAATTAACAAATATTAATTTGTTACGAGTGTTGGTTGACAAATGAAAGTGCTCAATTCCCCCTGAGTGAAAGGTAACTAAAATAAATAAATAAATAAAAAGACCATAAACATTCTTCCTTAGCAGTAATTTCACATGCATGTTTTATATTAGAAAGGAAATAGAAAGACAAACAACAAATTTCATTGGCATGAATGCCTTTGGAGGCTAACTGACTGTGGAAGATTTCTAGCAAAATGATTGATAACCAAAAAACCAAGTAGAAACAAAGAGAACATTTGAATATGAAGGCCAGCAATAAGCCGAGAATATTTTAATATTATATTATGTAAAAAGTTCCTTTTTCTTTTTAAATAGACACGTAGCTATGATGTGGAATTAAGATCTTGTTAAAACTCCACAAGAGAAAAAAATAGAAATTCAGAAAAGCAAATTGTAGGAAAAGACGTCAAGCTAGTTAGTAATCCATTTGTTTCTAAATGTCAAGCATTGTCTAAGTTCTGGCTCAGACTCTAGCTGTCACATTTTCTTTCTTCCCTTATCACTCTTATCCTTCAGTGTCTAGCTTAGACTTTACCCACTCAGGCAGGATCCTCTCCTGCTCCTCTGACTGTGTTGCCCCACTTGTTTTGCTGCAACAGCACCTATTGACTTTGTATTTCAGTTGGAGATTAGATCTGTGAGTTCTGGAAGACAGGAACCAGAAGGCATTCAGCTTTTTCACTTTATGAATATTTTCAGTGCTTACCCCAGTCATCCGGCCCTTACCCATTCTGTCCCTTTATGTAGTACTGGGGATTGAATCCAGCCTTCTTTCTGTCCTCATCCTTAACAAGAAGTTTGATCACAGAACCATTGCCCTATACCGGAGTTATTCTTACTTTTGTTTTCCTAATTATTTCCTACTTATCCTTCATATACCATCTCAGAGAAATCTTCCATAACCTTTCCATACAGGTCCAATCTTTTTATGTTTATAGTGTTCTGTACCTAGTATTTGGGACAATGGAAATTTTAAATTTGTTTACTAAGGACTTCTATCCCTACCAGACTATAAATTCCATGATGTTATACACTGTGTTCATATTTTACTTATGATTTTTTTGCACATTGCACAGGGTTTTGCATTTAGCAATCAACAAATCCTTGTTAAATAAGTAGATAATATGGTATGTGTAATACTTATACATTTGGATCTATATAAGCACTAAATGCAGAAGTCAGTTACTTGTGGTATATATTTCAAGATATTTGCTTCTAATATTTCTACATTGTAGTAAAGATAAATATCAAAATTTTACATTTGCCATTCTCTACCCCTTTTTTGGCTCAAGCGACCTGGGCCTACATTATTTCTCTCCCAAATTATTTTAGGAACATTTGAGCACATAGACTGATAATAGGGGAGAAGAAAAAGAAATCAAGGGGATGGGAAAGAGATTCTCAATGTTAAAAAAATTAACTATCATGCCAAAATGAGGTTCTAAGGAAATTTGGTTAAAGAAAAAATTATAATAGAATTCTTGATCAAATTTCTAGGACTTTTACCTTTAATTAATAGAAAAGTTGCTTAAAATATGGACTATCTAAACTTAGTAGGGGCATCAAAAGCATGAGAATTCTGGCCTGATGGAGGAAGGCATTTGGAAATTTGGAACCTACAACTCTGATGTGCATTTAAAATGCAAATACCTAAAGAGATGCTCCTCTAACTCTATACTTGCTTGTGCTACAGCTGTAAGAACATGGATAAGAGCAGAATAAGTACTCAAGGGAGCTAAGAATTTGGAGTTCAGGGCCAAGGGTAAACTTGGACTAAAAGAATATAGTCACAAATACATTCATATGAGGAGAGGCTGACTGGAGATTTTATGATTTCTGGCACTCTGAAGAAGGAAAACCATAGAAGCAGAGTTTGGAAAAGAAATACTTACCTATCATCCATATGGTAGGTCACAATTTCTTTTGTTAGTTAGCAATATCATTTTCATTTATCTATTTTATGTTGGTCTTTTGCAAGACTTATGGATTCTTTGTGTGATAAAAAATATTTTGTATTTTTATATGTCCAGCCCTGAGAAAATTGCCGGATACTTAATAGATGTGCCAGAAACATTTGTTGAAGTAATGAACTCCTACATCTCTCAAAATTTTCCTACCCTCTCCAATGACTTTTAAGTATATTTTCTAAAATTGTGCTTACCTATCATATACTTGAACTTTATGAAGAATTCTAAGGCATTTATGAAGAATTCTAAGGCATTAACAAAGGATTTAATCATTTAGTAGCCAAAGAAGAAAAATGTGACAGAAAAAATTGAAGAAATTAATCTCTCTACTTTAGCACAAAATCAACTGATTTAAACATACTGATTCCTGGGACCAATCTTGAATCTACTGAACCAGAATATTCTGAATAGTGTTCAGGAATCTACCTAAATAATTACTTTGAAGTATCAGTGATCTTAATTTTTGATGATAGGAAAATATTTCTATTTACATCATTTTATCTTAGCTTTTCCATGTCTGATTGAGTGAAAACTATTCTGTAACACCTTACCTGTGGAACCTCTCCAAATTCCAAAGGGGAGTGAGGATGGTGTGTGTGTGCGTACGCGCATGTGTTTGGCAGTATTACCACTAAGCATAATTAATTCTAGTTGTTTCTATTCTCTAATGTAAAGCTGCACAGGGAAAATAATCTCAAATGTACTGAGATTTTTTTATTGAAAAAAAAAAAACAACAACAAAAATTCTATTAGCATTTTGGTTTTATAATAAAATGAACAAGTATTGGGTATCTGTTTTCTTCTCTCTTTTATCCTCCACCATTCTCAAGAAATTAGTCATTAAATAATATTTTATATGAGAATTAAAGTTAGAGACATTTATTCCTAAAGACCCTGAAATTTCCCCCTAAAATAGAAAAAAAATTATTATGCAATAGATATTAAGGGTAATGTAAGATATGAACCATTGGATGTATAATAGTAAATTCAACTTGGTTAAATATTAAGTGTTATTTTAGAAAAAAACAGGCAGGACATTGAGTAAATAAAATACCTGCTTTCAGTAACAGTTCTTCAGAAAACTAGGAAATTTCAGAGCTATGTGCTTTAAGAATGAAGAGATTAAGAAGGGATTATTTCATATCTGCACAGTTCTTAAAGAATAGATTTGATGGGTGATCCTAACTATTTGAGCAAATGTCAGCTGCCAGTAGGCACCATAAACTTATATCTAAGAGAATTCACAAAGAAATATAAAAAGATTCATCACACTAGGAATGGATAACATGGTATAAGTTGGCAAGGCCAGCAAAAGAAGAAAAATTTACAAGTATAATTTAAAAATAGTTTTGGCAAGACAAGGTTGAGGAGAAAGCAGAGTAGGCTATAATAGTATTTATAACTCAAGATGGGCCAGACTTAAATGTACACCTTGGCCTTTTTCCATCCTAAAATGTTCTATATTATCAAAAAGGTGTTATGATTTATTGTCATCTTCAGGTCTAGACTGGTTTAGTATCCCTGTGTTTAAGTCTTCTTCTGTTTTACAGGAAAACCTGTCATCTACTTCTCAATTGAAATATGCAACTGATGTATAAAGATGAAATTCAGTTGAGGAAGGCCAGTTTGTCCTTAAAGTGATATGAAAATACTAGCATTTTATTGACACAAGTTTATCTAGTTACATCTAGTCCCAAACACATGTTCAAGATTAATATGCAATTGATTCATAAAAATAAAGTTCAGTGGAGGGTAACTACAGTCTAATTAAGAAGAAAATAGAAAACTAGCATTTCTGTAAAAGTCTAGCTAATCATGTAAAAGTGCATATAAATGTACATTGACAATTAAATGCTGATGGATTTATTAATAGATTGGATCAAGTTCAATTCTAAATATTTTTGCATAGTGGGAATTTGTTATATTAAGTAATTTTGAAATTAAATGGATCAGTGAGAAGGCTTAGTAATATATTTTATCCTAAATTAATCACCGAAAAAATCTTCGAAGTAGACTTGCTTTTTATAATTTTAATAGTCTGCCTTTAAACATAAAATCATCAGCTCTATTTAAAAATGATATTAACTCTAGGAGGTAGGATATATAATGATCAGTTTTCTCTACCATGAAACTATAATAATTACAAAAAGTATTAATGTGCAAAATAGAATATGAATTGATGATAACACAGGAAAATCAATTTCCATGTGATACTCACTGATATGTTAGAATAAAATGTTCTGATGACCAAAGAATATCTTATATTCTGTAATGCTGTTATCCATAAATCTTTGCTCTTCTGATTGTGTAAATTGCAAGGGTGATATTATCTCTGAATATCTGCTTCATGTTTTAATCAAGTTGTACTGGTATATGCTTGTTTCTGCATAAAAGAAGCAGATACCCAGAGCTCAGTCAAAGGGATAGTGAAGGACTTCTAAACAGGAGATAAATTCAAAATCCTTTCCAACTGGTAAGGCTAGGACAGGAAACTATCAGGGCATCTGTATTAAAAGCTGGGAAGTCCTCCCTTTTCAGCCTTATCAGCATTTAATCATTTAGTTGCTGCTTGATGACAGGGCATGGGGAAGGGGTTTGAGTATAGTGCAAGTGGCTTGGGATTATAGAAGCTGCTTTTTGCAAATCAATTTGGAAAGACTTTAAGTTTTTAATAACTGCGACAGCTTTTTCTGTCCAAATGTTTGTCTTCTCAGCTTATTCCCATAGGTCACAGTGAGTGAAACTCTAGGAAAGGTTTCAAGCAGGAGATTGACATGAGAAAGTTTTTGTTTTAGAAAGGGCCTTGTTATAGTAATGGTGAAGAAGATTTGTTGCATAGATTTGGGAAAAGATATAGGGGATTAGTTTCAAAACATCTGAAAAGAATGGAGGTAGTGGCTAGGGAGAAGAAGTTAATATATGAATGTAAAAAACTATTTCAGAGGAATACTTTTTGTGTATGCGATACTGGGGATGGAACCCAGCGGGATTCTACATATATATATATATATATATATGGGGCTGAGGGTGGCCCATGCCCTGGCATCAAGCAGCAACTAAATGATTAAATGCTGATAAGGCTGAAAAGGGAGGACTTCCCAGCTTTTAATACAGATGCCCTGATAGGTTCCTGTCCTAGCCTTACCAGTTGGAAAGGATTTTGAATTTATCTCCTGTTTAGAAGTCCTTCACTATCCCTTTGACTAAGCTCTGGGTATCTGCTTCTCTTATGCAGAAACATTATATATATATATATATATATATATATATATATATATATATATATATATATATATATATATATATATATAATTTTGAAAGAAGGTCTTCCTAAGTTGTAGAGGGCCTTCCTAAATTGCTGAGGCTGGTTGGGAACCTGCAATCCTCTTGTATCAGCCTCCCAGGTACTGGGATTACAAGTGTGTGTCACCACATCTGGCCCGAGGAATAATTTTATAGAGTTGATCACAGTGTTAGTTGGCTATATTTCATCTTGGACCACCATGATATAATAATAACATTGTCTAAGAGAGGAGACAAAATGTGATATCTGTGGTTTTCTGATTTGTTGGTTGACTGATAGGCTGTATTCAATTACTTTTCTGAGAAGAGTCATATTTAGTAGCTGCAAGTGTTTAACTGTTACTACATTTACTTAATCCATACAACAGTGTAGCTTTCTCTCTTAAACATTAAAAAAAAGGAAACGAAGAGGTTGAGGGGGTGAGAAATATTTTATAAGTGTCTATTATACCCTTTTATCTATTTTTGAATCACATTCATACTGTACAGCAGATAATACTGTTGCCATTTAGTAAAATCCTGACTTAGAAAATCCTGACTTAGCAGGATTGAGTCACTGGCCTGCTTTCTCAGAGTCAGAAGGTGGCAGCGTCACAATTCAAACCCAGTTCTGTCTGTCTTCAAGGTCTGGATATTTTAACTGTATAAAAAGCCTTCAAGATAGAAAGAGGAAAAAATAAAGAAGAGAGGGAAAGGAAATAATGAAAAATTATTTAACCTTACTAAAGAAGAAAGAAATGAATTCCAATGAAAAGGACTGAGGGGAGCTGCTTATCTATGAATAGTTCTAACCAAACTTAGGCAAGTTTACAGTCCTAAAGGTGGCAGGGGGTTTACACAGAGTATTACACCCTTACAGTCCTCCCTAGCTTCTAGGCAACCTGTAGGCAGCCTGTAAGTGAATTGGTGTCTGTTGAGGGCCAAACCACTGCTCTCTAGACCTCTTCTTTTAGAATGGTGCTTCTCAACATGGGCTACTGCAGATACTCATATTATTTCCAGTCTGTGGGATAATGGAGAGTAGGCTGTTAGTATCTTTTATAGGAATACAACTGAATAATGTTATAACTATCTGATTCAGTAATTTCAAAATGGGCTTGTATTTTGTATGTTTCTATTTCATTTATCAATTACTAATTGGTATTACTTTTTTTTGCGGTACTTGGGATTGAACTCAGGGGCGTTCTACCTCCGAGCTATACCCCCAGCCCTATTTTTTATTCTTTATTTTGAAACCGAGTCTCACTAATTTGCGGAGTGCCTCACTAGGTAGCTGAGGCTGGCCTCAAATCCGGATCCTCCAGTCTCAGCCTCCCGAATGCTGGGATTACAAGCATGCGCCACCACGCCCGGCTTGGTATTACATTTTAAAAAGAGTCTATCTGGAATAAATTGGGAACAAAAGAACAAAAACTCACCCTACACCACAGATGATTTGAGAAGTAATGCTTTAGAACACCAAAGGGAAAAAGGTGAGGAACTGATAGATGACTTTGTAATCTGGGGAGCAGAGACCATCTTTTATAAATGTGGTGGTTTAGTGAACTGCCTTCTCATAGCCATCCATTGACCCCATATACAAATATAATCAAATGATTTGTGTCATTCAAAGCGGCACAATAGACGAACCCAGTTTTTGTAATGTAACAAAAAATCCAATTTATGTAGCATATTAAAAGAAGCATTATCAACTTGTTTTTCCTTCAAAAGACTGTAGCTATTAAACTCCTTAATTACTTCATTTTCACTCTCAGTGTAACATTAGCAGTTTAGCACTTCAAGTACAAAAATGATTAATGAGCCTGAGAATTCATCCGCATACATATCACTTTGCAGCTTGACATAACCCTGGAGCCTATTCTCTGTTCTAGCCATAGACATACTTTTCTAGCAAATACCTATTGCATATTAAATTCCTGATCATTGCAATGTATGCATAATTATAGTCATCTTTCCTTTTCCTTTCATGCATATAGAAAATACGACAAATCAAGTGCATCCAAAAGCAACTTTTAGCTGGGCATGGTGGAGCACGCTTGTAATTCCAGCATTTGGGAGGCTGAGACCGGAGGATCCAGGTTCGAGGCCAGCCTCAGCTACCTAGCGAGGCACTCCCCAACTTAGTGAGACCCTGTTTCAAAATAAAAAATAAAAATAGGGCTGGGGGTATAGCTCGGAGGTAGAATGCCCCTGAATTCAATCCCCAGTACCACACAAAAAAGCAACTTTTAAAACAAAAGTGTAAATTCATAAGGAAAACCTTGATATTGATATTTGCATTGTAACTGTCCCCAAAATTCAGTTGTGCTTTGAGCTTAATTATTATCCATATAAAAATGGATCTTTTAAAAATGTTTGAACATTGTTGGGCGTGGTGGTACACTCTTGTAATCCTAGTACTTGGGAGGCTGAGACAGGAGGATCACAATTTCACAGCCAGTCTCAGCTACTTAGTGAGGCACTCCGTAACTTAGTGAGACCCTGTTTCAAAATAAAGAATAAAAAATAGGACTGGGAGTGTAGCTTGAAAGTAGAATGCCCCAGAATTCAAACCCCAGCACCGTAATAAGTACATAAATTAATAAATTAATTCATGTTTGAACATGAAAAATACTTTCAATTTCTATATTATATCTAAGCGTATAGTTTTAATGGGAAAATATAATGAAAAGATGCATTTTGGATACAAAGAACAAGATTTTGTTTGGAATGACTCTTAGAACTATCATTAGGGGTTATTTTTGTCTAAACATCCTTGGCTTGCGTTGGTGGCATGTGTCTATGTGCCTATTTTAGCTTTACTGAGTTTCCTATTTGATCTTTTCCAACGTGATTCCATATTGCTGACTTGGTCCATTTGTTTCCACGACTTAATATTTTAAATGTTATTGATAATACTGTTTGTCTTTGTCTTCCCTTGGTCTTCCTCTTGTATTCTGTGGAGTTCATCCACAACAATGTCTTGTCTCTCTCTAATAACCATCTTCTCTCCATGTGTACTTCACCTTTAAGCTAGGTTCAGGAAGATTAGATGAACATTTTTTTTTTCTCAAAACTCAGAGAACTGTACATGTCAGGCTTGTTGCCATGTTATGATGTCATAATTACTGGAAGGTGAACCAGGCAATTCCCAGAAACTTTCTACATACATGGGAAGAGCAAAAATGCAGAATATTTACTAGGCTCTAAGTCAGGTCTCCTGGTGGTTTCATTTGTATAGATAAAACTATATAGCACAAATATGTACATATTCCCATTTGCTTTTTAAGGGAATCATTGTTTTATACACAGAATAAATATATTTAATCTCCTGAACTGAACATTGCCAAATATTTAGTAAAATAAAGATTTATATCCATCTGTGTACTCTGTTAAAACACAGGTAACCTTATTTCACTGCATAAATCTGCACTACAAATACATGGGCATCACTGGATAACAATCAGACCACTGAAATTGCAAGGCAATGCAGTCAACTGATGCCATACAAGAAGTTTTGAACACAATAAAATTTGAGCTCTTTAACTATACCCTTACTTGATAAGTAGTTGCCAGATAAAATACTGGATGCCTAGATAGAAAAGAAAAGTCTTTACTATAATTATGTCCCAAATATTAGATGAAATATACTTGTACTAAAAAAACTACTTGTTTATCTGAAGCACCAATTACATGGGGGAGGGGTCCTGTGTTTTTCTTTACTAAATCTGGCAACTCTATTTATAAGGGTAGTTTATAAGCAGGAGAGATCATTTGGAACAGTACATTTCCTGAGGTTAGTGACTAATAAGATTATTCCCATATCCCCAAATGTCATAGAAGTGGGAAGGAATGTGAAAAAAGAAAATCAAGAGTAGGTGTCAGCTGTGGAGCATGCACGCGCTCTGTAGTGCTTGCCTACAATGAGTTGGCTTGCGCAGGCCTAAACTAGCCTGGTTCATGCTTATGCTCTTCTATGCTAACCCACTCAGGATCATGCAGGCCTACACTCTCCCACACTTGCCTGGTTAGAGAACTTGCCCAGCAGATGATTCTGCTCTGTGGAGGAGAATTAGGAAGATGTTGATACGATCCCCTGTGCCCCACTAGACTCCAGTACCTCAGTAGTTGGAAGTTGGCATTACACATTAAGAAATGATGCTTTTGTTGTGCTGCAGGATACCCAGTGAAAAAAGTCTATGAGTAATTGGGATCCAAGAGTGACCTTAGATGATGGAGGAGAAACTCCAGTGGAGTGAGGAAGGCAGTCCAAGGGTGGATCAGGTTGGGGGGAATCAAAGGAGGCACCTCCACTGATGTTATGTGAGTATATCAGTGTAATATCAATATCATATATGGTGAAGGGAGAGTGGGGAGGGATTGAAGGGGAAGCTCACCAAGTGCTATGTACCTGTATGTCACTATCACTCTGAACTACATTATAATGTGAGAATACAGTGCACCAATAAAAGTACATATGCAGCCGGGTGTGGTGGTGCATGCTTGTAATCCCAGCATTTGGGAAGCTAAGACCGAAGGATCCAGGTTCGCGGCCAGCCTCAACTGCTTAGTGAGGCACTCCGCAACTTAGTGAGACCCTGTTTCAAAATAAAGAATAAAAAACATAGGGCTGGGGCTGTAGCTTGGAGGTAGAATGCCCCCAGGTTCCATCCCCAGTACCACACACACACAAAAAGTACATATGCATGCATATGCGTACGTGTACAAAATTATATCCAAATGCCCCTATACTTTCCTTATGGGTTTAGAACTTAGTAGAAAGAAACAGTGGTCTTCACTGATTTGTGGATTGGGATAATGAAGATAATTGACCAAACAGTCTGATAAATATACATGAAATTTGGAAACTGATGGTAAATATTTTTTATATCTTAGAAGAATGTCGAAGAGGAAATCTAAGAAGAAAACATAGCAATGAAGGGAGATCGATTTAGATTCCTAAAAATATAAAAAACAAAAAAAACCCTCAACAACCTCCAAATTTCTAAAAAGGTATTTACCCCCAAGTATAACAAAAGTATATTACTGGTTGGATTTTTGAGGATACCAAAAATCAAACACAAAACTTTAGGCTTGCTGAGCATGTAGTCTACCACTGAGTTACATACTAGTGTTTTTTTGTTGTTTGTTTTTTGGTACTGGAGATGGAACCCAGAGGCATTTTGCTTCTGAGCTACACCCCCAGCCCTATTTTATTTTTATTTTGAAACAGGGTCTACCTAGGTTGATGAGAGTCTCACTATTTGCTGAGGCTGTCCTTGAACCTGTGATCCTCCTGTCTCAGCCTCCCAAGTACTGGGATTACAAACATGCACCACCATGCCTGGCCCATAGTGGCATTTTAAAAAATAAAATGTTTTGATGTTTACACACTGAATCTGTTGTTCTATACATAGGACCATATTAAAGACAAAAATATTATTAGAGTATAAATGAATACACATAAACAGATACCCATGAAATCTTTCTAATTAGAAAATATTGCTATTTCTGTTGGCCTTTTTGCTTAAAATTCATTTTAAAAATGTACCTAGTTGAAAAATCACCAGTTCTGAATAAAACATTCTATCAAGTGACATTTTGATTTATTTTTATAAGCAGTTTTGTTTGCTACATAAAAATAACATATTACTAATTGATACTGGTAAATATATTTGTGATTTTCTCTAGTTGGTATATGTCTTGGTCAACATTCTCACAGCTATAATACAAAAGACCTGACCATACAACTTAAAGGTAGGAATATTTATTTGCTCCCACTTTTTTGGAGATTCTGTGTTCAGTTCATATTGGCTGGGGTCTAAAGCTCAGGGCATGGCATTGGGAAGCAGAGAGGAAGAGAGCAAGGCTCTTTTCTTACATCATGGAGGCCTGAAGCAAGAGAGAGGAAGAGAGCCAGCAAGCAAAGGGATTTAAAGACAAAAGCACAATCCCTAAGGCCACGCCCCACCAGCCTAGGTTACCACTCAGACTGTGGTAAATCCATCATAATGGATTTATCTACAGATGAGATTATAGCTCTCATGGCTTAGTTACATCAACTCTGAATATTAATACATGAGCTCTTATGGGAGCATTTTATATCTAACCACGACAGTGTACCTTTCCTGGATAAAGTAGATTTAATTCTACCATGTATTTGAGGCTACATTTTACTAATAATGCTACTAATTTATCTATCACTGGCTTTCTTTTTAATATCTAAATATATTGTAATTTTTATTAGTGCATTTAAAGTATTTGCTATAATGCGTTTCATTGTGGTATATTTGAATAAGTATATAACATACTTTGATCATCTCTGCCCTCTTCCTGACCCTCTCATCCCCTTCCCTTTCTACTCCTCATTATCCTTTTCCTCTTCTCTAGTAGTTACCATTCTACTTTCATGTCTTTCCCACCCTAGATTCCACACATGAAAGAAAACACATGATACTTATATTTCCTGTTTCACTTGTCTGACTTATTTCACTTAACATGATTCTGTGTGCTGTATATTAATACTTCACATTTTGATGTAGACAGTTTTATCATAGTATAGAGATCTTTACTGCTTCAAATGTCATGACAATTCTATTTTACTTTAAGGCATAATTTACTTAAGAAATTCACTTAAGAAAGCCAGTTCTATTGGACAATTGTGTACATATTTTCAAGATGGTATTTTTTCTTCTCTAATCCCAAGCAAGTAAATAAAATTTTGTTTGGGCTATGATATCTACTAAATTACATTAAAAATATATTTGGGAAATACAGTGACTACTGCCCAAGATAATTATGGTGACTGATAATCTTCTTACTTATATTTATACCTAAGTATAAATAACAAGTTTCATGTGTTTTTTCATTGTAATTAAACTAAAACAAAACTTTACATGGGGGAGCTGAGACAGGAGGATCAGAGGTTTGAGGACAGCCTCAGCAACTTAGTGAGGTTCTCAGTAACCTATTGAGATCATGTTTAAAAAGAAAAAATAAAAAGGACTGGAGGTGTAGCTCAGAAGTAGAATGTCCCTGGGTTCAGTCCCTAGTACCACGTATACATACACAAAAGACAAATAATAGAGCAATGGACAACTTTGGAAGATCTCATTGTTTCACATCTTTTGCTTAGGTCTTCATATTCAGGTGACTGTTTGACCTGGATATTGTGCTCTAATCTTAGTAACTTGACTCCCCTTTTGTTAATGCAGATATGCCCTTGTCTGCCTTTCCCCTTTCACCCCCATGCTAGTAAGTCCTTCCCATTCTTATTCTCCAAGATACCTAATCTGGACATCTTTCTGGCAGTTGTAATCTGACCGCTTCTCTTCTGATGATTGATATATTAGACTTCTATAATAAAGTATTAAAGACTGGGTAGATTGTAAGCAATATAAATTTATTCCTCATAATTCTGTTGACTTGAAGTCAAATCAGAGTGTCAACATGGTAGGAATTTGGTGAGGTCCATTTTCTATGATGCATATGGCTGACTTCTTATATTTTTCACAGGGAAGAAGGGAGAGGGAAACCTTTCTGTGGTCTCTTCTATAAGGCTATTACTCCTGTTCATGAGGGCTTTGCCTTCATGACCAAATCATAACACTGGGTATTAGGATTGTAACACATGAATTTCAGAGGAAGTCATTCAGTCCATGGCAGATTCTAACTTGAAGTAGTGGCAGCCTTAGGGTTTCTGTGTATTTAGGTGGTGTTTGGGGAGCTATATGGAGAGGGGAGAAAAGCAATTTGCCTTAAAGCTATGTTTGCATTGCAGTCACTCTATTTTTAGTTAAATTACATATGTATTTGGGGTGGCTTGAGGGTAGTTATGAAAATTTATAAAGGGGATTCTTTCTAGTCATTCATTGGTAATGCCATTGGATGCAAAGCTGAGAATCCAAAATAACTGTTTTCTTATTCAATATTGTATCCCCGGCTTTGTACATGAATTGAATAGTTCTTGGCAATAAATGTGTCTTGGTTGATTGATGTAATGTCATAAATTTCTACTCCTAGATTCCAAATAGCCATATCCAATTCTGGGGGTTACTCCATTTCTCTTTCTTGACTGTCTACTGACAAACACTTCAGAAACTATTAATCTAGTTATTGAATATTATATTATCCTCTAGTTATAAAGACAATGTATACACACACACACACACACACACACACACACACACACATATATATATATATATATATATATATATATATATATATATATATATACCTACACATACACACACACACACACTCACTGTGGTCCAAGGCCAACATGATGTAGTCATGAGAATTGTAAAATAGACATGGAACTGAATTTGTATCATACGAGTGATCTGGTTACTTAACTTCTTTGTGCCTGTTTTACATTTTTATAAAATGAGGGTAATCATAATATTCATTCTCTCTCACAGTGGTTAAGAGCATTAAATGAGAAAACTTAAGTATTTGACACATACTCGACAATCAGGAAACACTTATAAAAATTGCCCTCATCTGTTATGTTGAACAAAGATGGACTTTGTACAACACATTTTATCTATTTTGTAGGTAAACACAGATATTAAAAATTCTGAGTCATTCATTCAACAAACTATATATCTTAAGTGTTCCATTATTCCAGGCCCTCTTCTAAGGTAATCTGGTCCAGAAAAATTATTATAAATATAATAGGGAAGTAAAAATAGCTGGAAGAAGAATGGAGATGGGTTCAAGTAAAGCAACATAACTAAAAATATGCATTAAAATTTGAAAAGAATGAAAAATAATAATTTGAGTTAATTTTAATGCAGAAAACTTAAAGGGGAGCTTGGAGACATTGCTGAGAATAGAAAGGCTATGATTTTTAGGAGACTTGCACTAACATGAATTTGATGGAAAAATGTACAAAGTTTCCCAGGCACATGAAAGGAATCTCTGATTTGTTTCCCCAGATGGTGAGTATGTCGCCACTGTAAACACTTTGGTGCTATTCTAATTGCATATTTACATGCACAATTCCAATGTACCTTAAACAAATCACTTTGATTATTGAGTGACCAGTCATCCCATTTGCCCAAGGGGTTTCCCAGTAAATAATATTTTATTGCTAAAATGATGAATGTCCCAAGCAAACAAGGATTAGTTGGTTACCTTAATCTTTAAAGCAAAGACAAATATGCGTTTTAATCTCTATAAATCCCATAACCTTACACAGTTTCTGGTGCATTGAATGGTCTCAATAAAAACTTTTGGTGATCTATCAGAACTTTGTGATTTAGTATAGATAGTCAGTTAGAATAGACTTTGGTTCCTTCAGGCTGAGAAATTAAGGAAAATATAGCCATTGGCTGAAAGCAAAGTTAAGAGGAAAACCAGCCTCATCTGTCATATTGAAAAAAAAATGGTCCCATGTTTACTCTGCATCTGTAATTTAATGTTCTAGATTTATTTAGACCCTGGAAGTTTTCACAGTACAGCAAGATTATCCCTAGAACTCAATTAATGAAAATCATAACAGCATAATAAAATTTTAAAAAAGGTTGAAATTAGAGTAACCAAATCATAGCCACAGCTTTTTCACTTTTTGAAAATACAAATTTGAGTAAATCTAAACTTAAACTATTCAAACACTATTGACCTCAGTGAAAAGCATGTAAATAACAACCTCCTTATAGGAAACAGCCCCATGTAACTTTTATAAAATAAATTACAAGATGAGTGTGGTGGTGCATGCCTGTAAACCCAGTACTTAGAAGGCTAAGACAGGAAGATCACAGTTTCCAGGCCAGCTTATCCAATTTACCAAGGTTCTCAGCAACTCATTGAAACCCTGTTTCAGAATACACAATAAAAGAGAGCTGGGGTGTAGCTCAGAAATAGAATGCCTCTGGGTTCAACTTCCAGTACCAAAAAAAATCATAAACATTAAAGGATGAGATGCATTCTAATTGTTCTGCCAGTTATGTCCTAATGATAGTTATGTGCTAATTGAGATGATCCACTTCATTGTTACTAAGTGTCACAAGTGTTATGCTGCAAAGAACTGAACTATGTAAGTTGGAATTCCATATACACAGTTAAAGGAAAATAATTATATATATATATACACACACATACAACATACTTCTATGGTCACAATTTGCAGTCATTATTACTTATTAAGTAAAATTAAATTCTCCTGAAGTTTAAGTTTTTAGCTTTCTAAAATGTCCATGCTATCTCATTTGCTCGTGAATTATAGTTACTATTTTATCAAATCCTTCAAAAAGACCCATTAAACTGATATTAACAAATCAAAATATATGTTCATTTTAAATTATGCTTTGAAATCATAATGAAAACCTCATGGACTCTACATATATCCTAAAAACTAAAAGGAGTATCCTGCTTATACTTTTGTATCTACACAGAACCCAAATTCCAAAATCTGTTCCAAAACACTTGCCACCTAAAAGTATATTCGATAGTAGAAATAATGCTACTGATTTTATTCACGAATATATTTTGTCCTTTGCAATTTTTCTGTTGTGAAGGTAGACTGAGTTAGTAGTCCAATGCTCATGTGTTATTTAACAGATATGTTGAAATTTATTAGAGTTTTCCCCAATCGGCAATGAAGTCGACCAAGGAATTAAGATGACAAAGATGTCTGGCTTTCTTGTCCAGCTGGGCAGCATAGTAATAATCATTCTGATGTACTGCTTGTATTAAATTTATGGAACAAGAGGAGAATCTGTATGAACAAACCATATAAACTTAATATATCTGGTCAGCAAAGAAATTTATTTTGGCACATAAATTAAACAACCATTTTTCTAATAATTTACTCTGTCAGAGGTACTAGACCAGAATCTGGGCCATCACACAGATACTTAGCATGTGGACAGTTTTCTGTAGAAGGAACATTGAAGTAACTGAACTGTTTTCTCTGCCTAGCCAATTTAATACAAACTATAATTGAAACCAGTAGGTCTGCACTGGTATTTATTTATTTTCCAATGCCTTCCTAAACGAGTTTTATAGTATTCAGAGCAGTGTTAAATTGATTCACCTTTCTTTGGATGAGAATTGTAAGCAATTTGATTAGCTTTTCTCTATTTTCGTCTTATGACATGTTCTGTTATAACTAAGAAAAATTATAGCCCCTTTTCTTATTGAAAATAATTTATATCCAATAGTGTTTTTGTGCCTGCACAGAACATAATCTCTACAGGCTTAAATATCAACATTTGTAACTGTATGGGTATGATGGTATTAAGAAGAGTTCCAAAGACAAATTACACTTTTAAATGTTCATGATACTGAGTTTATCCCTCAGACCTTATAATTGAACTTTGCAAACCAGACACATTCTCATGTGTTTTATGTAGTGAAGCACGGAAGGAACGTTAAAAATAAAATTAGGATGGTTTTTATATGACTACTAAACATGATAAATGAAGGGAGTCTTGTTACCATGTGAGACATAGCTTTATTGATCGCTCAGTTAAAAGCTGCTAAATGGGAGAATGAAATGATAAGAGCTGAAAGGGGGTTGATATTTCCCTCCTGGGGAAATGGTTTGCTCTAACAAAGATTTAATGACTACCTGCTAGTAGCAGTGATGCATGGAGCACCTTGGTTCTCCTTTCTCTTCCTTTCCCTCCTTTAAACAGCTGAGTACACATATAATGTCCACCCCTAGTTTCATCTGCCTTACTTCCTAGAACAGGGTCCTGGCCTCATATCTAACTTATATTAATTCTATTTTCTATCTGTACATCAAACTCTTCATATCTACCTCCTGCTTTCTAATGATAATACAGCAGTTACAGCTACCTGCCAACCTCATCACTCCATGTGAAATGAAGCCCTTATATCCAGTGTCCTATTTGGATCACCTCATTTCAGTCCTTTGAAAAATTATTCATTCCAGTGGGCTTTTTCATTCTTCACTCCCAAGATCCTCTTTAATAGGCCAATACTTTCTGCTTGGGTAGCATATTCAATGGCAAATATCTTAGTTTGAAGGGCAATCCTTTCTCTGATGATTGCCCTCCTGTGTTAGAAAGGGCCGAGCAGTATGCCAACTCTGGGCCCTGATAGGCAAAGATGTGGGGGATATGATTGACTGAGATTATAAGATCTCTGAGGGCATAATCCATTATTCATTGACTTAAGTCTTTCCAATCCTAGGAGTGCCTATGACATTGAAAATTTCCAGGGCTGAATATGTGAATGAGTAAATGAATGTACCTATTTCATAGATTATCTAGGACTGATGGCTGTAAGGATGGATGCTATTTATTTCACTGACGGCTTTGAACTATGAATGCCCTGTGTATGGTCACAGTTTTTGAAATGTGTGATGGATCTGCATCTTTAGCTAGATCTGTACAGTCAAATAAGGCTCTTCATTTTTCTGAGACATAATCAAGAAGCACAGGCATTATTTCATGTATTGAAGGTACATTGCATTAGATGAACAAAAAACCAAATCATTGTCCTTTGAATTTCATTTTGAAAGCACATAATGCGCTTGTTTTGTTAAATAACTACTTTAAAAATCATATCGACTTCTCAAACTAAATGGAAGGTCACTTCCATTTAGACAGCCAGAGTAGCATTTTTTTTTCCTAGTCGCATGACTGTATTTGATTCATTATTTTGGGGCTCAGAAAGATATATAAATAACATTTGAATACCTCCTATTGACCAAGGCATTCTTTTGTGTTGTGTAAACTCTCTCTCTCTCTCTCTCCCTCTCTCTCTCCCTCTTCCTCTCCCTCCCCCCCTCCCCCTCCCTCCTTCCCTCCTCTCTCTTCCAACCCTCTTTCACACACACACACATACACATACACACACACACACACTCCCCCCCACACAATTCCACTGGTCCCCCTTTCCCATTCACTCAATGATGCGATATAAATTAAAAGTCTATTATATGTGAGGTATGGGGATAAAACTCTGAGGATGTAGTGATGAAAACTAGTATATGGTTTCTTTATAATTATTGACTGTGCAAACAAAATATTTGGGGGGAGGAATATTTTATTTCTTTTTTAATTTTTTTTGCGGTACTGGGATTGAACTCAGGGGCATTCTACCTCCGAGCTATACCCCCAGCCCTATATTTTATTCTTTATTTTGAAACAGGGTCTCACTAAGTTGCGGAGTGCCTCACTAGGTAGCTGAGGCTGGCCGCGAACCAGGATCCTCCAGTCTCAGCCTCCCAAATGCTGGGATTACAAGCGTGTGCCACCACGCCTGGCTGGGAGGAATATTTTATATCTCAGTTGTTTTCTCTAAGTTAAAATAGGTGCAGTGGCCATTTATCCTAGATTCATTTTAAGTGTCCTGATTTTCACATAATTTCAATTATTTATCTGCATTTTAGGCTATGTGTCCTAATTTTGGTTTTGGAGAATATAGTCCCTTTGGAGATACATTTGTATTTGAAATAATAACTGCTTCAGAATTTTTACTTTTTTTCTAGGGGTTAAAGTAGATTTATGTTTTAATAGTTTAAAGAAAAAATCAAAACAGTTATTCCCTTTTGAAGTTTAGAGAGTATGTAAGTTTATGTGGTATGCATAATTTATTTATAGTAGTTTTAGATCACATTTACTCAATCAGTTTGAAAAACACCCAGTTCTACTTTTATATCATGTGCACACATGTACACTTAAATCCACACATCATTGTGCCTGGCAATGTGAGTTTAAAACAAGAAATATGTTTCTTATTTAAATATTAGTATATACCACAAGAACTAAGAGACAGTAGCTTGGTTTATGTATATAGAGAAATGTATAAGTAATAATTCAAAATTATAGAAAGATTAATATACTGTTTTTTTTAGTTTGTATGCATGGATGCTTTTGAAATTACTAGATGTCTAACATCATAATATGTCACCATTCTGTACAGTTAAATTTTGACCTACAATAGCATCAATATGCAATCATTTTCTTGATATTTTCCCCTTTGTACTCATGAACTTTAAATGCTTAAAATGTGTCATTCCATTACTCCTTTCTATAGCCTATACTGCGTATTTATTGCTGCTAATCCTTCCTCTTTCCATAATAATGTCCAAAGGCTCATTTCAGGACATTCTTAATGTATCTTTTTCAACTTTCGTTGTTTTTCTAACTTTTCATATAATGGTTGCTTGAGCATATCAGCCACTCTGTATATGTTTGCCAAGCCCCAGCAGGGTGTTATAAATTAGCACTGATGTCAGGCTGAGAGATAGCTGTATTATGAGACCTATTTGTTGCTTATATTGCCTCACTATTTTAACCAAAGCCAGTACATGTAGCACTGAGCATAATGCATGATGTGTAATATTACATATAGGGTATATTATCTACATTACATATAGTATGATATAATACATATAGCATTGAACATAATGCTTTGAGCATCTACAATATGTCCAGAATTTTGAAAACTATTGTGGAAAATTTGGAGGTAAAATGAGGAAAGCAGTATCAGATGAGCACATAGTAAGGCAGCTGAGACATAAGGATCACAGGTTCACAGCTAGCCTCAGCAACTTAGTGAGACCTTGTTTCAAAATAAAAAATAAAATAGGGTGGGGGTGTAGCTCAGAGGTAGAATGCCCCTGGGTTCAATTCCCAGTACCACACAGAAAAAAGTCAACCAATTTTATATTTGATAACAAAATAGGTATGTAATAAATTTTCTTTATTATATAGTTTTCCCCAATATATACATATATATACATAAATGTAATTTTATCACTTGTCTATTATAAATAAAAGTCATCTAATAATAGCAAATAGACATGCTTCTTTTGTGTGCATATTTTTATATTCTTGTTCTGAGTTTGTATATGATATAAAAGAGATGATGTATACAATATTGAAACTAGCTTGTACCCATCCCACAATGTAGCACAGATATTCAGTGTCACTGAATACAAATCTATGTTATTGTAATGGCTGTGTAGTAGTCTCTTGAATTGGTGTACCTTAGTTTACTTAACCAATCTTTTATTGATGGATACTTAATTTTCATATTTTCTCTCTAGTACCAACAATACTGAGATGAGCATAATGTGTGTGAGATGGTATGTGTGTTTACTATTTTTAATTGTAGCCTTCTGATCACTTTCTCAGGATAAATTTCTGGAACATGCATAGTGATGATGAACATATTTTGTTATCCCTGATAATCATTTGTAGGTGTTCATCAAGTGATTGATTGATCACAAAACTGTGGTAGATACACACAATGGGATTTTACTCAACCATAAAGAAGAACAAATTTATGTCATGTAGGAAAATGGATGGAACCTTTCTCCATTTTTTGTGTGTGTGCACTGCTGGGGATTGAACCCTGGGACATTCTATCTCTGAACTGTACCCCAAACCCTTTTTATTTATTTTTTGTCTTGAAACAAGGTCTCTCTAAATTGATAAGGCTGATCTCGATCCTGCAATCCTCCTGTTTTAATCTCCCAAGTACTGGGATTACAGGAGTGTACCACCACACCGAGCCTACCTTTTTCCCTTTTTAAAATCTTGTTCCGCTATTAGGTTGTATGAGTTTCATAGGCATTTTTATATCAACCTCTTATCAGTCATGTGGTTTGCAGTTATTTTTCTCCCACTTTATAGGTTGCCTTTTTTCTCTGTAGATTATTGCTATGAAGAAGCTGTTTAGTTTGATATAATTCTTGTTTCACTGCCTATTTTTTAGGTGCTAGATAATAATAGTAGTAGTAATAATAATAATAATAATAATAATAATAATAATAATAATTACCAGAGACCTATGTCAAGATACTTTCCCCCTGTGTTTTCCTTGAGTAGTTGTAAAATTTCAGGTCTTATGTTTAGGTCTTTAGTTCAGTTAAAGTTGATTTTTATGTATGGTATGAAAGAAGTTATAATTTCTTTCTTCTGCATGTAGATATTCAGTTTTCTCAAACTGTTTATTGAAGAGATTGTCCTTTTTTCATTTTATGTTCTTGCCACCCTTGTAAAAACTAGTTGAACATAAATGTGTGCATTTATTTCTGGACTTTCTAATCCATCCCATTGATCTATATGATTTATTTATTTATTTGTTTGTTTGTTTGTTTGTTTATTTAGTGGTGCTGGGTATTGAATTCAGGACCTCACGCAAGTTAGGCAAATGCTCTACCACTGAGCTAAATTCCTAGCTCCTATATGCCTGTTTTTTGTCATAACCATACTGTTTTAATTATTGTAGCTTTATTATACTTACATTTTGAAATCAAGAAGTGTTATACCTTTAGCTTTGTTCATCTTGCTTAAGATTCCTTTGACTATTCAGGACTTTTGTGGTTACATAAGCACCTTTAGAATTGTTTTTCCTATTTCTGTAAAAAGTATGAATAGGATTTTGATAGAGGCTATGTTGAAATTGTAGATCACAGCTGGGTGTGGTGGCACACACCTTTAATCCCAATACTTGGGAGTCCTAAACAGAGGATTGCATGTTCCTGGCTAGGCTTAGCAATTTAAAGAGGCCCTCTGCAACTTAGACTCTGTTTCAAAATAAAAAATAAAATAGACCTAGGGTGTAGCTCAGAGAAGAATGCCTCTGTGTTCAATCCCCAGTACCACACACAGAAAAATTTGTAGATCATTTTGAGTAGTAGAGATATTTTTGCAAGGGTATTGCACTTTGAAATTTAATTCAATTATTTTAACATATGTTAGTTGTATAATTTAATGGGATTAACTGTGATGTTTCCATATGTGCATGTCATTCATTGATTATATCCATCTATGTTTATTCTATACTGACCTGTCCCCTCCCAATCCCACACTTTCCCAGTGTCTGGAATCAATCGTGACAAAATATTTTAACAGTACTAATTCTATAATTCATCAACACAGGCTGAGTTTCTATGTATCTGTATTTTCTTTAGCTTCCTTCATCAGTGATTTTAATTTTAGTGTACAGATCTTTAATTTCATTAGCTAGGCTTATTTCTAAATATTTTATATTTGTATCGCTATTTGTAAATAGTATTGTTTTCTTGATGTTATTTTCAGATAGTTCATTGTTAGTGTGTAGAATTAAATGACAGTGATTTTTTCTGTGTTGATTTTGTATCTTGCAAGTTTACCAAATTTTTTAGTCTTAACAGGTTTTATTATTCTTTAGATTTTTCTACATATATGATTGTGTCATCTGCAAAAAGAAATAAACTACACTTCTCTTCCAATGTCAGTGCCTTTTGTTTCTTGTTATTGTTGCTCTGTTTAGGTACTATGTTGAATAGAAGTAGCGCGTGGTGTGTGCTTGTGTTAGATATTAGAGGAAAAATTCACCATTATGATGTCATCTATGGGTTTTTTTATATATAACCTTCATTGTGTTGATGTAAGTTCCTTCTATACCTATTTTTTTTTTTTTTTGCGGTACTGGGGATTGAACTCAGGGGTATTCTACCTCTGAGCTATACCTCCAGCACTATTTTTTTTTTATTCTTTATTTTGAAACCGTGTCTCACTAAGTTGCGGAGTGCCTCACTAGGTAGCTGAGGCTGGCCGCGAACCCGGATCCTCCGGTCTCAGCCTCCCAAATGCTGGGATTACAAGCGTGCGTCACCACGCCCAGCTATACCTATTTTGTTGCAAGTTTTTATT
Organism: Graphiurus murinus; assembly: GCA_004027655.1. Classification (NCBI taxonomy): domain Eukaryota; kingdom Metazoa; phylum Chordata; class Mammalia; order Rodentia; family Gliridae; genus Graphiurus; species Graphiurus murinus. The sequence continues at coordinate 102,311 of PVLC010002910.1, forward strand.
ATGAATGGATGCTGGATTTTGTCAAATGCTTTTTGTGCATCTATTGAGATAATTATGATTTTATTTTTCATTGTGTTATTATGATGTATTGATTGATATTCAACCATCTTTGTATTCCAAGTATAAATCCCTCTTTGTCATGGTGTATAATCCTTCCAGTGTGCAATTAAATTTAGTTTGCCAGTATCTTGTTGAAAATTTTTACATCAATATTGATTAGAGATATTGGCCTATAATTTTCTTTTTTAATGAAGTTTCTGGCCTTGGTATCGGTGACCTCATAAATGAATTATTCTATCTTGGAAAGGTTTTAAAAGGATTGGCATGTATGTATTTACATATTTTGCAATGCTAGGGATCAAACCCCGGTCCTCCTGCATGCTACTTAAGTGTTCTAACCAGCCCTATTCAGTCTTTAAAAAGAAGGAAATCTTGTCGTTTGCAGCAACATGGATGAACCTGAAGGACATTATGCTTAGTTAAATAAAGTAGACATGTAAAGACCATTGCTGAATGATTTCATTTATATGTGTCATCTAAAATAGCCAATCTTATAGATCCAGAGTGTATGATGTAGTTGCCACTGGTGGAGAGAATAAGATTAGTAAATTCTAGAGCTCTAATGTACAGCCTTGTTCTATAATGAATGATACTTAAATTTTGCTAAGAAGTTAGTTCTTAAGTTTTCTCATCATAAGAAAGAGAATGGTAATTATTTGAGTTGACAGATGTATTAATTAACTTATTTGTAATGATAATTTCACAATGTATGCATATATCAAAACATCACGTTGAACACCTTAAGTATGTACATTCTTATTTGTCAGTTACACACCAACAAAGCTGAAAAACCCAAACACTTCAGTGGCATTTGTTACATTTATAGTTTTGTGTAACAACCACCTCTATCTATTTACCATACATTTTCATAACCCCCAAAGCAAATATCTTATTGTATTAATTCACTCCTCATTTCCCTCCCACTATTTTCTGTTGACCACTAGTCAGCTTTCTGTCTCCATGAATTTATTTATTCTGGATATTTCATTTAAATATAAAAATCATATATGATTTTTATATCTGGATTTTTTTCACCTACCATGGTTTTCAAGCTCATCCATGCTATAGCATGTTATCAGTACTTCATTATTTTTATGGTTAATAATATCAGTAGATACATCCTTTTTGTTTATTCATTCATCTGTTGATGGACTTTTTTGAACATAGTCTTCAATCGTATTACTCTGACAATCACATCACTCTGACTTCTGTTTCCATTCTCACATCTACTTCTTGGACTTTTCTGCTTCCCTCTTTCATTATAAGGATCCTTGTGAAACCACCCACATAGTTCAGTATGATCTCTATCTCAAGATCCTTATCTAATCACATCTGCAAAATTCTGTTTTGTTCTTTAAGGCAACACTTTCAAGGGTTCCAGAGATTTGGGCATAGACATCTTTGGGGGCCATGGTTCTGTCTACCACAGCTTGGTCATTCCTTCCTTAAGGAAAACTATGCAGAAAAAAATAAACCCACACCCCTCTCCTGAGGTTTTTTTTTTTTTAGATTTCTTTATTGACAAGTATTTTTACTCACAGAAAAATACACCTTATATTAGTCATATTTATCAACTATTTTTTCCTTTTACAATTTCATTTTATTTCATTGTTGTCCTTTTTTGTAGGAACAACCAGTTATCAAAAAGTGAAGTGAATTTTCAGAATAAATGGTGGTCCTTGGTTATAAATTCCACATACTTTATTCTAATTCCAGTATTTGAAACATTCTGCCCACTAATTGATGAAAGTATTTTTAACACTTTCTTTCTTAATTCCTTGAAACATTGTTTGCCATGAAGGAAGGAATAAGGTGTCATATGTGAATTGGTTTGTAAACATCTTCATCCAGTTAAATATTCTCAAAACCTCTCTTACAAAACAGCAGTACTTCTGAATGCATTTTATACAATTCTATGAAATTCCCAATTTTTTTTATAATGTTACAAATCTACCTGTGCTAAACTAAATTCTGATACTTCCTAGCCTACTTTCTAGTATAGCCATAAAAACCAAGCAAATATTTCTTTTTCTGCATAATTGTGAGTTGTTAGAAGCCAAATAATAACTGTAAGTGGTATGAATGCCTATATGTGGTTCTGACTAGTCCCTAAATTTTGAATTATTCTTGAGGATAGAAAATCATGTATTATTTCTTTGATGATCTTTACTAACAATCCATAGTATTTCACTAGGGCTTTAATGAAGTTGTGATACTTTGAATTATTAAAGATCAAGTGTATAATGGAATTGAAATTTTAAAAGTTGTGATATTAATTTAATTATCAGATTAACTTCACATTCATATGCATAACTATTTACTATTTTATCACTTTGAATGGTGTTATTTCATTAATATCCCAAGGCTCTGTCTCTAAAATGAAGAAGATAATAAAGAAAAATCACAGAGAATGCCAAGGGTTTCTACTTTTGGAGACTGAGGAATTGGTTGGAATAAAGAAAGTTATATTTTAAAGTATCAAACTAATTTTCTACAAACTAAACAAAAATATATGATTTTTATAATATTGTTAACTAGTAGGCAAAACTCATCTGCAATACCTGAATCAATAATCTTCCTTTCTTTAATTGTCACATTAACTGCTTTACTTCCTTGGTGAAACCTCGCATAATATTCTCTCGTTCCATGGATTTTCCTGCAAATGACATAATTTTGTTTCTCTTTATGGCTGAGTATAATTCCATTGTGTTTATATCCCATAATTTTGTAATCCACTCATCTGTTGATGGATACCTAGGCTGGTTCCATAATTTGGCTATTGTGAATTGTGCTTCTATAAACATAGATATGCATGTGTTATTATAATAATTTGGTTTCAATCCCTTTGGGAAGATACTCAGGAGTGGTATATCTGAGTCCTATGGTAGGTCCATTTCCAGTCTATAGCTCTATTGTGTGGAGGTTCCTCAGAAGAAGTTTGAAATCAGTTATTGTGATGTCTCCTACATAATTATTATTGCTTAGAACTGTTTTGGCTATTCTGGATCTTTTCTTATTCCATATGAATTTTAGGACTGATTTTTCTAGTTCAGTGAAAAATTGCCATGGTATTTTGAGATTGTATTAAATTTGTAGGTTACTTTTGGTAGAATGGCCATTTTAATGATATTTTTCTGCCTATCCAAGAGTATGGGACATCTTTCTATCTTTTTTAGTGGCTTATAGTTTCCATTGGTAGATGTCTTGTATCTCCTTTGTTACATTTACTCCTAGGTATTTTATTGTTTGGGGGGCTATTGTAAATGGGATTGATTTTCAGATTTCCATCTCAGTGGATTCATGACTGTTATATAGGGAAGCTATTGATTTCTTTAATTTTATATCTTGCTACTTTGCTTTGTTTATCAGCTCTAGTTTTTTAGTTGAATTTTTGGGCTCCTCTAGGTATAGAATCATTGTCTGCAAATAGAGGTAATTTCAGTTCTTCTTTTCCTATTTTTTTTTTTTTTTTTTTTGGCGGTACTGGGGATTGAACTCAGGGGCATTCTACCTCCGAGCTATACCCCCAGCCCTATTTTTTATTCTTTATTTTGAAACCGAGTCTCACTAAGTTGCGGAGTGCCTCACTAGGTAGCTGAGGCTGGCCTCGAACCCAGATCCTCCAGTCTCAGCCTCCCGAATGCTGGGATTACAAGCGTGCGCCACCACGCCCGGCTC